>JACDOX010000257.1:696886-844670 GCA_014549065.1 Cardinalis cardinalis
TTTTTTGGTGGTGGTGTTATTGCTGAGGAGTCATAGAATCATAGAATGATTTGGATTGAAAGGGACCTAAGATCATCTAGTTCCAGCCCCCCTTGGGCAACCTTCCACTAGTTGCTCAGGGCACACCTTCCTGAGGTTGCTCAGGGCTCCATCCAACCTCACCTTGAACACTTCCAGGAATGGGCCATGCTCAGCTTCTCTGGACAACCTGCTCCAGTGCTTCACCACCGTTAGAGCAAATAATTTCTTCCTAATATCTAATCTAAACCTATCCTCTTTCAGGCTCATTTCCCCATGTCCTGTAACTACATGCCCTTATGAAAAGTCTCTCTCCATCTTTCACATACCAGTACCCTTCAGGTACTGGAAGGCTACTGTGGGGTCTCTGCAGAGSCTTTTCCTGTCCAGTCTGTACAACTCCAGTTCTTTTAGCCTGTCTTCATAGAAGAGGTGCTCCAGCCCTCTGATCCTCTTCCTGACTCTCCTTCCTCCTGCATTTTTTTTTATATAATCTCAAATATTTACTTGTATTGCTACCATACARTTTCCCAGTTTAGTTTTCTTCCTAAGACTTAGTGGTTGAAAACTTGTGARAAGTTCTGGAGGTTTTCAGGGGTGCTGTTGGAAATAAAGCTATCATCTGAAAGTCTTCCTTTTGGGCTCACACTTGCAGATGCACCTCACTTACAGATGCACTTGTGAGAACCTGAACAGTTTTCTTACATATTTTCAAAAGGCTTCCTCTGCAGTGATGTTTTCAGCCGTCCAGTTCTTCCATGCAAGGTTTTCTTTTATCCTGGTACAACTGTTCCTTCCACCTGCAGCCAAAAATTCTGCTATGAGTCTGTTTTCTTTAGTGTTTAAATTCCCATGGCATAAGATCAGTCTCCCTTTTACCACTTCTTTCAAACATCTTGTGACAAATTCTTTCACGTGTTACGGAATTGTTGTCATTAATATTCCCCTTTGTAACTTCTATATTTTCTTTGTTTTCATTAAAAAAAAAATCTAAAGAACAATGCTTCATCTGTCCTTACATAACTCAACGATTTGCTAGTCCTCTGACTGAAAAGAAAGTTGTTTTCAGTATTGAGTTTTTGTCCTTCTTCAGTTCTCTCTTTTTTCTTCTTTTTTTTTTTTTTTTTCCTTTTAATTACCCAGCCCAGAGAATTCTCTGGTTCTAACAGTCTCACTGCTTCTGTGGAAAGATGAGTAGCTGCATCTCCTTCATGCAGATTGTGCTTCTTATTGCATGTTTTGTATTGAAGAGTTTATTAAGAGAGTAGCTCTTAAATAGTCAGACAAATCCTGCGGCAGTGTTTGGTGAGAAAACCTGCTGCTTTTTAGAAGAGGTTGAAAACCTAAGGGATATAGCAACCCTAATTAATGCTCAGGAGAATTCTGAAGCCAGGAAGACACAGAGCAGCAATAAAAACTACTGAAGTTTGTGGTCATAAAGTCTAACATTAACTATTTCAATCCGAAGTGAAGCATAAAATGAGAAATGTCAATGCCTGATTTTAACAATGCCTGATTCTCAGGAGAGAACTGAAACAGAAGACATCGAGACACCTAAGAAATCTCTCTTGTATGGCAGCGACTTTTTTTTTTTTTAGTTCTATTAATAAATTACAGGGCTCAAGCTTTGTAACTCTTCAGAGGACTTCAGTTTAACTGCTTAAAGGAGATACTAAATCAATTTGTGAAGCAGTTTTTCAAGTATCATAGTGCCAAGAATAAGTACATAAATCAGTTGCTCAGAAGCCAGATTCAGATACCCCAAGGGCCGAGTGAGAGAGCCCAAAATGAGGCATTATTGATAGACCAGATGTGCAGAATAGTTTTATTATACCACAGCCCAAATTCGAATTTCTGGCACACTGCTTTTTACAAATATGGGTCCAGGGGAGTTTAGGAATGGCTGGTAGGGTTCCATGTGTTTAGCAGCTAACAAATACTTGCTCTACAGCAGTGTATGATCAGCTAATAGGAGGTAAGAACTATCATAGTAATCTCTAAACAGCTTTTAGGAAAAGAGCCCCAAACCATAATTCCCGTTACAGAAGAAAATGAAGTAGAGATATCTGAAGTAAGCTGTTATGGACTAGATAATCTCTATTTTTCTGTGATTATTTACTGAAATAGTACTGACTTGTTTAGTGTCCAGCAGTGGTAGGTGTCTACCTACAGCAATCACCTGTGGTTTTTTACATCATTGTAACATTGTAGGTTGTTTTCTATGTCATTGATAGGTGAATCACATGGGATTTTTTCATCTGAATGGAAAGAGATGCTAGCCCTYATGCTATTAAATATTTATTTTATACAATCTTTTGTTAAATTATAAGCATATTTCTCAACATCACCTTTTTCCAGTTGATTGTAACATGTTAATGAGACTGTCATTCATTCAAAGACAGTTTTTTAGATTAAATAGCAGGAGTCATACTGAGATGCTAAAATGAATATATTACAATAATTGAGCTTTCAATTTACTGAGAGCAAACAGCATGAGTGACAGGGAGCAACTAGATCATCAGAAACTTTCTTTTGCTGCTTTATGCATTTGATTAGTTTTTTCACAGCTTTGCCACAATTTTCTTCACCCTGAACTGACTTACTGATCTCCTTTCTCTGTGCTCAATCTTTTCGCTATAGCTTCATGCCTTCATTTTTAATGCTCCTTTTATTTTCCTTCTTTTTACTTACTTCCTGCCATTGAATTGTTTTATTTCATAACAAGGTTTATTAAAGCAATGTCATGAAGTCCCAAGCAAATAGTTGCTGAAATGTACATCCAGTCTGTGTCTTTGACAAGCTTTTTCAAAAGGTGCCAAAGTATTTCGGAAGCTGAAATTGTGAACTCACTGGTATTTTGGTGTTGTAGACTCATATTTGTGACTCTTTTTCCATCTTGTCTTCTTTCTAATCTCCTACATTGAGATTTCAGATCATTAAGGGGCAGTAGTAACAAAAAAGAGATAAATTTGACTCTAAAGGTTTCCCAGAGTGAAACTTTAACAAAAGAAAAAAAAAATTAGGCACCTGTGCATGAAAATATTATGTGTAATGATCAATATCTAATTATAATATAATTATGTCTTTCAAATGAATATAGATAATTTTAGCCTAAAATACAATTAGAGAAATAGATGTGGAGATGTTTTTAACATGTCCCAGTATGGCCATTGTTTTAGTATTATTTTTTCTGTAAATGGGCCTGCCTTTGTGTCCCATTTACATGTGACAGGTGCATAGTTCTAATATTATAGTAGAAAATGTTAAATTGCAACTAGAGGTAGTATTTTAATCTATTTACTTTTGCATTTTCAAACTGTTGTCTCTCCATCTGTGATCATTACGTGTTTAACCCAATTTGTATAATTATCTACAATTTACATCCTATTATTTTAAAAGGAGTGAACTCTGGCCCTGGTAATATGAACAGTCTGTGTTAAAGAGAAAAATGTACAACATAGGCTGCTTTCTCTATTCAATTAATTAGACTGCAGGTACTGTGTTACTGATAACCTGTGACTAGGGATGCCAGATGATTTTCTGCATTATTTGTGCTTCCTGATCTAGCAGATTGATTAGAAGTCCTTTGGGAATTTTGAACACCTTTTCCTTTGAGTTTTTATTTCCATTCTCTAGATTTAGCTTTTAGCATGATTACAAGGAAAGTTAGACCCTACAGGAACTGCATARGTTGGATAGAAACTAGATGGAACTTCTCCTTTTTACTGCCATAAAAATGCACAGAAATAAAAGACAAAGTTCACTAAAAAGTMGAACAATAATTACATACCCAAACATATAGAATTGAATTTTTCTTGATCACATAAATGTTAACATGCTTGCATCTTCCGTCTCTTCCAGTTTCTTTCTCCCAAAGTGTTTTTTATTTGCTATTAAGAAGCAAAGAAAGAGGTCTCTACATTCTAACTACTTAAATACATTTTAATACAGTTTACATTTGATACCAAGGGCTAGTATAGATTTTTCCAATTTCAATACCTTGCATTGCTCACCATATAGCTAGGTGAAAACTGGAAGGGTTTTTCTGGATTTCCTTTTGATGGGGGAACTTGTATACCATCATATGAACATGAAGGCAATTATCCTGTAGTTGTATACACCCATAGATGTCTGACTTCTGGATTGAGAGCAAAATGTTGTGTACTACTTTTCAGGAGGAATTGCATTGGTCTGATTACTCAGTCACAGTAGGGAAAATAACATAATGTATGTTAAAACAACCTTTGTGTAGAAAAGCACGAGATGCTTCCTAAGCAGTGGGTTCATTGCAGTGTAGTTGGCCTTTTTGCCCTGATACGATGGAGCTGTTCAAGCCCAACAAGTGCTGTGATCCTTTCAAGCCTTCTTTTTCTGCACTGCCTGATTTACTCCTTGCAGAAGTGAGAAGCCCAAGAGAGAATCCATTTAAAACAGACCATAGAAATAAATTCGAAAATAGAGAAATTAGCTCAGGCTTGTTTGCTGCAAAACACTCTGCTTCTCTACATCAACTAGTAATAGACAAAAATAGTAATATTACCACTCTACTTCCATGAATAAAGTGCTACTATGCTACAAGTACATTACACTAAAAGCTCCACAGTGAAAAAGGGCTTAAATAAACAAAAAATAATTTTCTAAGCATTGGATATCACTCACACTATTTTCATAATACTGTGATAAACCTTGCTATTTGGGTCAGCTTATTGTTTTCCAAAAGCAAATATTCAGCTTTTCAGAAGTAGCTTCGTAAACCAAGAAGAAAAATAACAGTTGGAATGGATGGCTTACGGTGCCCAGGGAGGATACTCTGCACTGCCAGAGGCAAGAAAGTTTCTTTTCTTTCCTTGTGTATTTCAACTATTACTTCTTAATATAGTTAATCATTCCTTTTCTACCATAAAACTGCTGCATTCTGCAGGATATTTAGCTCTTGTCCCTTGGAAAGATTAACTTTTTATTTATTTTAGCTATCCTTACAGAAGTTGGGTGACCACAGGTTTTGTTTTTTCCTGAATTACTGCCACTGGGTATTTTTTGGGTTTTTTATGAGATCTGGTGAACTAGGACTTATATAAAACTTTGTTTATTCTGACAGAGCTAAAACAAGAAAAAAAATCTATCTGTTGCTTAGCTGTATTGTTGAAATAAACAGAATTTTTCTTAGCACACAAATATTCAATATTGCAAGTATTTACTGCGCATCTGCTTCTATTCCAGGTTTTAAGTAAAGACTGTGGCACYTGAATATGGATCTGTACAACAATCTGGAGTTTACTCTCTTCCACCTTTTTTAATATATAATTCTCTATTCTTGAGACAGAGAGCAAAAGCAGATACAAGGAGGACAGAGTATTGTTCTAGAGCCTGTTAGGGTTGTGAGTATCTATATGGAGAAAGGCAAATTACACCGGGGAGATGATCTCTACATGCATTCTGCATTCTTGCTCAGTGATAAAGTGGCCTGCAAGACTTCTGCTGATTTTTGCTGTTTGATGGATGTGTTAAAAAGAGTACAGCAGTATTACGTGACAGTGACATTATTTTTGCTTGTAGGGATTATGTTTATTTACTGGCTTCTTGTCCTGGACAATATGCTGTTTTAGAGTTCCAGGAATTTGAAAAATTTACAGGACTTATGAGAGTTTGCTGTCAGAGTGTTTGTAGACTTCCAGTACTGTCTCAAAGGTAGTTTGTGTGAGGAGAAAAACAGTAAAACTCAAGCAGGATTCATTTTGAGCTAAAAAGTTCAGACAAAGACAAGATGATTCCATGAAAAGTTCATCTGTAAGCCTTTGCACCATCCCACAAACCAGAAAACATGTAGTGGAAGGCAGAGACAATTAAGCTGTTTTTAAACAGAGACTTCCTTGCTCCATGCTTTGAGCAATGCTTGTGACTTAATTCAAAAACTGCACAAGATTGTTTTAATTCGTGCTAACAAAAGCCCCTGAAATCCAGAGCATAGTGTAAATACAGCCAAACTAGGACAAGAAAGGGCAGTTAGCACTCTGCCCAGATTTTTCCATTGTACATGCTGAAGTCAAATTAGAAAGTTGGGTTCTTACCAAACTTAAGCAACCTATTGGACTAAATGAAAAATGTAGAAGTGATCTATTGCACTTCCATTTCTTTGACAGTGGCTCTGAGACTCACAGCTCTCTGTTACAGGCTTGGTGCCACTTGGCCTGTAGCATGAAGGAATATAGTCTTAGAGAAAAGGATTAGTCTGAGACTAGGACTAGCTGTTTGTTAAGGTAGAGGAGAAAAGGAGAAAGCTACTCATATTCTAGTGATGGTTTGCTGGGTCATTTCTGCTCACCAGAAAGTTGTGATAGGAAAATAAGAAAATTAAAATTGATATCTAAATGTGAAGCTTTAGGCTTAGATAACTTTCACAGTGTGTGGTTCATCACCAGTATAGGTCTATTTTACCCAGGCCTTCAGTTTAACAGTGACGTTATTCTTAATTCTCTGTGTAACTTATTTGGCCAATTAAGCATGTTAATTTGGTAAGTTACTGCCTTAATAAAATTGATTAAAAAGGCCTAATGCAATAAACCTGGAAATCTTTAATTTATCTGACAGTACTTATAAGTAATTGGGACTAAATCAACAGTTAGCTAAAAAGACCCAGTAATAAAGAGCAGACGCTGAGATTTATCTTCCAGTTTGCAGAGATGAAGCAGGCAAAGTGACCACCAAAATGATGTTGTTGATTTCATGAAAGCACCAGGAGAGCAGATGATGAAAAATTGCAGGTACWTAAAGCTGTTGCTATGGCATTCAATTCCCACACCACTKTGTCTGGATTTAATGCCTTAGACTGAAGCCTTAGACTGAATTACAAAATCATATATTCCAAATGCTGCTTATCATTTCAGCAGAGTCTAGTAATAAATGACAGCAAATGTATTACCCATCCAAGATGTACACTGGTGGATGAGCAAAGATTGAATTCAGGAATTCTAAAGTGTTGGGTTTTGTTGGTTTTTTTTGTTTGTTTGTTTGTTTGTTTTTAACTGCTGTTTGTCGCTCCTAACATATATCTGTAATTCCAAGGCACAAGGTGGTATTTGAAGACCAGATTCAGAGGCTGTGAGCAGTTAGGGACAGTGACAGCATGAGGGAAGGATATACAATAAATCTGTAGATCTCATCAAAATCCATGCTTTACAGCAGAGAGGAAAAGAGAAAACAATTAGAAATGTAAACTTTAAGTATCTCTGATATTGCACGTTTAGTACAGCACAGCCACATGTGCAATGCAGTACCGCAGATGACATTGCTAACAAAAGAGATTTTTAAATGGACTTCTGAAGAGTCATAACATCAGCCGCTCTAAGACAGGGAAATGGGGACAGGCAGACCTTTCTGAAAGGGAACGAATGATGCCACCAACACCTTTCCTTGACTTTCTTTGACCTTCCCTCCTTCTTTCCAGTTTTATTTTTTAATTTCCGCAGTATTGATGTGTTTTGCTCTTGACATTCCCTACTTTTCCCCTTTTCCTGGAATCTTATCTTTTCTGGTTTCTTGACCTTCCTCATTATTACTTTTATCTCTTCCACTTTTGACTTCAGAAATGTCCTTTTCCTGCCCTCTGGTTCTTTTCCCTTAGTCTCCTCTGGCCTTTTTCTCATCAGACAGTCTTTTCTCATTTTGAAACAAAGAAAAATACAGGGCAAGTTTCAATATCTTATGTTTTAACAACAGCTTCATCCTCCAAAGTGGCCTTCAAAAGCCATCTTGCCCCATCCAAGTAATTTGAGAATACTTTTGCAGAGATGTTTAAACGCTGTCATCTCATTTTCGTCACTTTTTCTCTTGATCTCTTCTCAGGGATTCCCCAGTTTTTGTTTCCTCCAGCCTACATGGCATCTCTTTACATCATCTGCTCCAGACAGTTTAATGCAATAGTGACTCCCTGTTCCAAAACTCATAAGGACGCAGAAACTTTCTGTGTGCACATTAAAAAACTGAGGAGATAATTAGGAAAAGTGGGGGTTTTTCTGTTCACATTTTTCTCTGTATACATGGTTTTACCATCAAAACATTTACAAAATATTTGGATCTATGTAAAATGCAGGTTCATGACCCCAGTCCAGTTTTGGATTGTGTGAAAATGTTACCTTAATCTTTGAGTGAAACAAGAATAACTTTAATGTCTTCTGTTATGCACTTCTAATGGGATCGATATCTCTCTTTTTTCTCTCTTCTTCATAGTGGTCATGATCAAGGCAGAAAACTAGAAAGAAATTTCACACTAGAGAGTATAAATAAAGATTTTTGTCTAAAGTATTTTGAAAAGACAAAACTTTAAAAGCTTATCAAAAATAACAAAAGTCTCCTGAGATCTGGAAAGATTTAATGCAATTTGAAGATAAACTGATTTAGCAGTGTAGATTGAACATATTAGATTTTATCTGGCAAGATTTGCTCATAGCTAGGGACTTATAAAGCAAAATAATCAAGTTTAATCCTATGATAGTCTCCTTAAATAGTTGTGTGAAGGTTTTGTAGAACTATGATTTTTGTGTTAAATTGTACAAAAAGTGTTAAATTAAYTATACCTTGATTGTCTGTAAAGTTCAAAGAAACTCCCTATCATTTCTTCAAAAACCTTTAACTTGAGACATGTATCAGTGCCTCTGCCTCAGTGATTGAAACTTACCTGTTTTGTTGTGTAGTAAGGAATTGGTAGTGTTAGGAAGGAACGGCAGGGAAATAAAAATAAGGAAATAAAGCGGAAAGATAATAAGAAGTATGTAAAAAAAGATAAAAGGGTCTCATCTATCAGGGCACATTCAACATTTTACTAAGGTAAATTAGAAGGGCCATAGAATTTGGTCTAATTTTACGCAGAAGTATGAATTAAGTGATAAGTCTTTTCATAGAAATTTTGACAATATAGTAAAAACATGTAAAGGCACTTGCATTAAGCAGAATGAGGAGACTTTCAGAAAAGGAGACAGGAGACTTCCAGAAATACCTCGAGATTTGTTTAATTTGAAGAGTATATTGAGGTTCTAATTTGCCAATAGCAATCATATTGCTTCCCAGTTTTACATTTTACTAGGGTTTTTCCAGATAGAGCAATAACACATGGTATCTCAGCAAAAGTGAATTCATTTTTGCTACTTATGTTTGTAATCTCAGCAGTCCAGAAGTACTGACAGTGTCTCAGGTTATGTGGTGAGAAGGTGGGAGGAATCACTGGAGAGCAGCTTTTATGTGCAAGGCACTGACATTTGCACTTTCTTCTGCAGCTTCAGGTTTCATGAGAGGAACATTTAGCACAGGTCTGTTCCATGTGATTGAAGCAATATGAGATGCTCAGCACTGGTACTACACTATGGACCTGAGGAAGATCTTTACAACAGTGGACATGAAGCATCAAAAACTCTCATTAGGGAAGGGACTCTGACAATTCAGAAATTAGTTGCAATTCAGATGTGGGAGGCTCCAGCTTCACAGTCCTGTAGGAACCTGTCTAAAAACTTACATATTTGCCAGTCAGTGAAAAGAGATTCTGGAATCAATTTTGAGGCAAGTTTTGTTGCTGTTTATTCAAATTATGTACTGCTGTTGTGTATGAAGACAGAAAATGATTGAAAATTATGTAATGACTCTTTTTTTCACTCATTAGCTCATAAGCTGAACCCAAGAAGACAGTCAACTTGCAGTATTTTCCTGATTTTTCTTCAAGGTAAGTGTTGGTGCAAGAGCAGTGCATCTTTGCCCTATGAGTGGCACCATGCAACTGAAGTGATCTGAAGTTTAACAATGAAATGAGATATGTTTAWATTCTTTCTGTTATTTTACAATCTACTCTTCAGAGCTCTGACTTATGGAAACAAAATGTGAAATTAATGCACTTTACAGAACAAAATTTACCTGCAAGGATTTCACTGACAGCTTTTGGTACAGTAAGATCAAAGCTACCTACACAACTTCTTAGATGTCATTGAAGACTAATGCCACTCATAATATCACTGCAGAGTTTCCCTGCAAAATTTCTGTAGGTGAGGATTTTCCTCAGTAGAAGCCAAAAAAAATTAATCTGCCTTTTGCTTCTGTCAGAATCCAAGGTGAGTTGTCCCCTGCTATCCCTCTCCTACTGGTATTGGGATGCCTGGGCTCAGGGTGTACTTCAGTTGTCTGCCCTTGAGACATCCTGGGCTGCTAAGAAAGTGTTAAATGGAAGAGAATTGCACATTAAACAAAAGCTTACACTATGTGGAAGGTAGTTGAGAAACAACTATTCAGAAAAGCTTAATGAAGCAAGCAGATTATMAAAATTTTTAATCTACAAAAATAAGCTTTTGAAATATCCTCACTACAAAGTAATCTGCCTTTAAAGAATAAAAACTTTCAACAAGAACAAAACACCTGAATTATGTTAGCGTGAACACGTTGTTTCAAAGCATGGAAATATAAGMCTTAAGATTTCTCTTTCAAATAATATGCAAACCTGGGCTAAGAGCCGGGTTAAAACTGAAGGTAAATTTGTAATGGTGACATGCTCTAAGTGACACATGGCCCTACATCTTATTTTCAGGACCAATTTTGGTATATTCTATCTAATCTGTCAAATTACAATGAATGAGATTTAGACTTCTTCCTCATTAAAACCCATAGAAGACTGCCAGGAACTCACTAAGCAATCTACTTGGTTAGCACTCTAGCCATGTCTGTGTGCAGCGCAGTATATTTCAACTTGTTAGTTCCTCATGTCAGTGGTTGTAGATCTCAAGCATTCTGTGAACAGATAAAGATGGTAGGTCAATGTGGCCACTAAATGAAAATAAAAGGCAAAGATGTATGCAAAATATAAAGCATCATCCTTGCAAATGCTGAAAAGAGGTGTGCGTTCTAGAGATAATTCCAAATGCTTTTCAGTCAGTTTGGGAGATGCATCTACCTTTGTCAGTGGTCTTGAAGCAAAGCCAAACAATCTGTCTTGAGGTGACTTAGGATCTGACTTTTTCTTCAACATACACACATTTTAATTATATCATTTGTTTTTGGCAAACCAGGATTAGAATGCATAAACTTCTGTGGCTAGTTACAATGTTAGCCCTGAAAAGTTGCTCTTAGAACTCATCTGTCTCAATTCACATTTCAGTGGCAGCACTCTGGAGGGGACATGGGACTGTACAAAGCAAGAGGTTGAATCAGATGACCTGGAGAGGTTTTTTCCTCAACCATGTTTTAATTCTGTGAAGTTTTAACAAATGGATTATGGACTCATATCTGCTTCTGTGTACTAATTGCCATTATAATTGATCCTGTTGTTCAAAGATTAGATGTTATTAGCTGTGTGGATAGGAAATCACATTTGTTCTTGTGATTTCGCAGGACAGACCTAAGACTTCTGCTAATGTGCATTTACATTTCCTACTTATTTGGGTTTTTTTCTTATTTGATCTATAGTCTAAGATGAGAGATTGTATCTGGTCAATCAGCTTTTCTGAATGTCTGGTAGATTGTTTTATGAGAGGTGAGTCAGACACCACTTTTTTCCTRTGGCCCTGACTTATGGTGATAAAATGCATGTGTTCACTAGGAAACTAAAAGACTCATAAGGAATATGGAATTTTCTGCAAATATGGAAGACATGATATTTTTAGGACCTTAGTGTCTGTTGGGCAAAACTTACTTTCAATCCATATTTGAATCACTGCCCATTACTTGAATTTTGTTTTCTAGAGAGCTTTAGTCATGTCAAAGCTCTCAAAACTGGATTTYAGCCAGCTTACTACTAATTAGATCTTCAGGGGTGTCTAGAATCTAAACAATGTGGTGAGCAGAGATATCGTCAGTCATTCAGCAGAGATTGCATTCACTGCAGATATTCAGCAGGCTTGCTTCTTATAGATGCCTGTATACATGGATCTCTCAGTGGGAGCATCATAGAATCATAGAATAYTCTGAGTTGGAAGGAACACACAAGGATCATGGAAGTTCAAGTCCTGGCCCTGCACAGAACAGCCCAAGACTCACAGCATGTGCCTGACAGTATTGTTCAAAAGCTTCTTGAACTCTGTCAGGGTTGATGCTGTGACTACTTCCTTGGGGAGCCTGTTCCAGTGCCCAAACACCCTCTGGTTGAAAAATCTTTTCCTAATATCCCACATAAATCTCCCCTGGAACAGCTTCAGGCCATTCCCTTGGGTCTTGTCACCAGACAACAAGAGAAGAGATAGTCTGCCACTCCTCTTCCACTCCTCTTCCTGTTTCAATGAGAAAATTGTAGACTACCATGAGGTCTCCCCTCAGTCTCTCTCATGAAGCCACTCCTCATATGGCTTCCCCTCAAGGCCCTTCACCATCTTTGTAACCTACTTTTGGACTATTTCTAATAGCTTTATATCTTTCCTGCATTGTGGTGCCCAAAACTGCAGACAGGACTCAAGGTGAGGTCCCATCAGTGCCACAGTGGGACAGGACAGTATCAAGTGAGGATCTACAAAGTCTCCTCTTCAAAGCTATTGTCTATTATCTTGCTCTAAGAAATGCAAACCTTTTTGTTGTGCATTGGTAGCTTGCATTCCTATTTAGCTATGCTACTGTGCATCTTTTCTAGTTTGTTTTTTAATTTCCCCTGCAGGTATCTTCTTTTGCCTCAAGGTGGTCCCTGGATGAGTCCATTTTACCACACTGGTGGCATATCTGGTCTTTCACATCCTCAAGCACTTGGTGTTTGTGTTTGGAAGTGTCAATCATTTTGTACATTTTTATGGGTGTATTCAGGATCTGAGAGTCCTCTGCTTCCCCCCTTTTACATTCCTATACACACACTAAAAAAGGTGTAGAAATAAGAACCATTTCCACTCATTTGATAGTACACAGGGATCTTCACATTAAACACACACGACTTTTGCAGTGGTCAGTGAGACTTTTTAGGGTACGTTTAAGTTATGAACACACTTTTCTTTCTTCTAAGATCAATAAGAGTCATGTAGAAGTTGGGCAGAAGGGAAGGGACTGCTCACAGATTTTCATTAAAACTAGTGAATGACAGTTTTTTTTAAGTTTTGCTTTTCTGGGGACACATTTTTCTCATTAAAAGCCAAAATTATTCTGTCCTTCCAAAACAAATAAAAAAATTTAGAGTAATAAAGTCTGTCTCTTCATTCACTTTACTCATGGGAGCCATCCCATAATTCTCAGTTTAGCCTACTAGAATGAGTTGTTTGCTCTAACCATAGAGCAGAAATACAGGTCATTTGAAGGAAGATTGTTAAGCACAAATGTTATTGTTAAAAAATAGTTGTACTAAAAATGGTCATTAGTAAAAATTAAACAGATAATTTTCAGATATAATGTGAGTAATCCTATTCTCATCCACTCTAATAATGCATCAACATGTTCCTTAACACAAGCATAGTTCTATCATATGTAAAAGTTACCTAAACTTAAACTGCTTCAACTGATGTTTATCAGCAGATTGTGAAAATTACATCTGTGGTATTCTGTCCTAGCCTCCAGCAATATAAAACTCAAAGTCAAGTTGAACCAGAGGCAGTGTTTKAATTTAACAGTCTTTGTCAGATTCTTTCTTTAAGAGCTTTCCTAATCATTATTATTTTCCAAAATAGTTGCCTGTTCTTGTATCTTTGTATATTCTTTTTCTGTTTAGATCTTTAAAAATTAATGATTAAAAAACCAAGCAACTCCTTTGAGATGTAATTTTAAGAACACATAACTGTGGTGTCAATTTTTTTTTATTTAATGTAACTACTATCTTTTTGCCTTTCTTTCTTCCTGTTCTATCCTCAATAAAATTATAAATAGCAGAATGGCTGTTATGTTTGCTGAGACTTAGCAACAAACTATTCATGTAGATGAAACTTAACAAAAATCAAACTACATAGTTGCATGTTTAATTTCATGTGCTCAAATGACATTTGTCCTGGAAAACAAAATTCAAGTCAATCTACTTTAAAATACAATACATGCACTCATTATGGATTCAGCTAATCCATCATACTCTCTGTTTCTGTCTCTATCCTTTTACTTTTTTTTTTTTTTGGTCTCAAGACATTTACATGCTTTGGTTTTACTTTATATGGTAGTCCAGAAGGTCAGCTTTTACTGCAGGTAAAACTGGTTTATTTTTCACCTAGAGATTATCAAACTTAGGTGCCCCTATGTATTAGGTGCAGGTTACAGAGAGAACCAGGGTATGCAGCAGTGTATGCAGCTATTCACAGAGTCAGGTGCACATGTTTTTCTGTGTTGCCCTAATTGAGTCAAACAGAGAAGGATTTTGTGAGGTTAAGTTAAAAGATCACAATGACAACTAACTTCTCCATATCAATCTGAATGTATTTATTTATTAATATGCCAGACAGTTAATTCATACCTCATCTGACAGCCCTACAAGGACAAAGACCTCTGTGGTAGGCCTGGCAAAATTCAGTTTCATCTATGCTTTTAAAATGTGCTAAGCCAGCTTTGTACTTTCAATGATGTTTTAAGACCATTAATTAAATGTGACAGATATCTGATTGCAGCTTTGTTTCACTCATGTTGACCTCCAGATAAGTCTAGATCACTTAAATTTTTTTATCCTATGTTTTTTAGATATGTACAGCATTTTTCTTGATTGCCTCAACTTCCTATCACAACCTACACAGGCTATGATCAGATGTGTTGATTATAGAGAATATGCATGACATATAGAAATGTCGTACTACTATGACACTGGGCTCTTAAGACCTTAATTAGCATTTCAGTTCCAAAATTTGCAACTTTTATGAAAAAAATCTCTTAATTTTTATACTAACCTTTAATGGGGTACTACTCTATGTTTTAATGACAATTGCAGCTGTTTACATCCATTTGATCCCCAAAGTAGTAATCCTTTCCATGGCAGCTTCATTTTAGAGTCTTTAGTTTTCCRCATTTTAATCACATTTACTGAGTTTTAGTGGTGACTATGAGGTGAATAATTTATCATCCTCTAAACAGAGGCAAAGAAGTAGAGTAAATGATCCTTCACAATTAGATTTAGAAGGTGACTTTAAAATCTTAGGGGATTGCCCAATATATTAAAAGCAGTCAATTTAAAAATTTAATTAGAAAGGTAGAGCCTGGTTTTGTGTGTTATATGTGTACTTTAGGTTCACCCTGAGGAAGATTTCATTAACATTTGCTCATTTTTATGCATTTGTGTTTTTAAGATTCTCTTTATAATGGATCTGCTGCTTCCGTTTTTAGATAGACACTAGACTAAATACACTCAGGCAAAACAGATACAAAGCCATTAGTGAAAGGGCACATTTTTGAGCAGTCAATTAGGATAGTCTGGTCTATTTAAATTCTAGCCAATTTATTTTCCTTACACATTTAATTCATTAAAACAAGTTAGGGAAGTTGAGGACTCTATATAATGATCTTGTGAGTCTTTTTCCTCAGAGATAATCTTACAGAGATGACCTTAATTGTTGCACTGTGGTATACAAATATATTTCTATTTTAAAAGAAAAGACTGTAAGGTTATTCTACTCTTGGATATTTTTTATTGTTTTAAAGGTATCACGTCTTTCTTCAATATATATTAAAAAAGTATTCCCTCGCTGCATTTTTTTTTTAATTTTTTTTTCTTATTTCTCATTTCTAGGAGGTTGAAAGCATGATGGTAGTTCAGTTCTGGTTTTTCGTTGGTAAATATTAATGGTTTAATCAGTTGTTTATATGGCAGATCTGTACCCATGTTGATAGAATCATAGAATATTGAAATTAAATCCCATCTCCCTCAGCTGCTCCTCATAAGGCTTGTGCTGCTGACTCTTCACCAGCTCTGTTGCCCTTCTTTGAACACCCTCTGGCACCACAATCAATGTCCTTCTTSTAGTGAGGGACCCAGAACTGAACACAGGATTTAAAATGTGGCCTCACCAATGCAGAGGGACAAAAACTGCCCTAGTCCAGCCAGAACACTATTGTTTCTTGACCTCCTGGGCACATGTTGGCTCATGTTTAGCTGGCTATTGACCAGCACTCACAGGTCTTCTCCTGCCAAGCAGCTTTCAAGTCACTCTTCCCCAAGCCTATTGTGACCCTAGTGCAAAATCTCGCAATTCACCTTATTGAATGTCATACAATTGGCCTCATTCCATGGATCCAGCCTATCCAGATCCCTCTGTAGAACCTTCTTATCCTCCAAAAGATCAACACTTCCACCCTACATGGTGTTGTCTGCAAACAGACTGAGGGTGTGCTTGATCCTCTGGTCCAGGTTATTGATGAAGATATTAAATAGGGCTGTCCACAACGCTGAGCCTTAGGGAACACCAGCAGGAACAAGCTGCCAGCTGGATGTAGCACCATTCACCACCACTCTTAGTGCTCAGCCATACAGACAGACAGTTGTCTATCCAGACAGGAGTACTCTCATCCAGGCCACGGGCAGTGTCACCAGGACAATCCTGTGGGAAATGGTGTCAAACGTTATATTGCAGTCTAGATAGACAACATCCACAGCCTTTCCCTCATCCACTAAGGATGACACCTTGTCATAAAAGGAGATCTGGTCATTCAAGCAGGACCTACCTTTCATGCAGGGCATGATCTTGTGTACTGTGCTGCATGATGKTGCTCAAGRTGATCTGYTCCATGACCTTCCTGAGCAYTGAGGTCAGACTGACAGGCCTGTAGTCCCCTGGATCCTTCTTCTGTCCCTGCTTGTAGATGAGTGTCCATTCAGTTGGGACCTCCCCTATCAGGATTCTTGATAATTSATGAAAAATGGCTCAGCATTTTGCACCAGCTACCCTCAGTACCCTTGGGTGGGTGCTATGTGGGCCCTATAGACTTGTGAGTGTCTAAGTGGTATAGCAGTTTGCTGAAATTTTTTCCCATGGATTACTGGGGCTTCATTCTCTTTCTCATCCTTCTGGGCTTCCATCTTTCAGCTCAGGGCCCAGGTATCCTGATAACATTTGGGTTTACTTTTAAAGACTGAGACAAAGGAGATATTGGGTGCCATAGCCTTTTCCTCATCCTTTGTTATTATGTTTCTGCTAGAATCCACTAAAGGACAGAGATTCTCCTTAGCCCTCCTTGTGTTGCAGTTGTTTTTATAGAAACCTTTTTTATCACCTTTTATAGCAGTAACCATATTAAGTTCCAGTTGAGTTTTGGCTCTTCTAATTTTTTCCCTGCACAACCCCACAACATCCATGTAGCCCTCCAGAGTTCTCTGCTCYTTCTTCCTGTTCAAGTTTTTGGTGTAATTTCTGTGGAGAAATATTCTATGGCTCACCTGGAAGATTGTGATTATTCAATCTGTTTTCAAATTTAATTTAAATAATTTGATCTTGAACAACACAGAAAAGGTTGGTGGTTTGGGTTTGTTTTTTTGGGTTTTTTTTTTCTTGTTCCACTGCTGTAAATAGCCTTTGAACTTCACCTTTTGAAGATGACATCAGACTTACCAATTTTTTCTTAACTATCTTTAGAACTAGGAGAAAATTGATTCCTTCAGTGTCAGGCATTATACTGAGGCTGACACTTCTGGAGAGCTGCAATGTTAAATAGCATTTCTTTAGCACTATTCTTAGAAATAATATACCACAGTATTCACAGTGTTTCTAAAATTATATTTTTGCTAATTTAGACTGGATAAGTGAGACYATGTAAGCATTCTTTCCAGTATCACTATCAATAAAGCTGACCTCTGTTTGGGAGAAAACCTTATTTTTAGAAGGTAAATGCCATCAAATTTGTTTTATAAGCCATYTTACCCTAGAATTCAATAATAATTTCAATAAATAGGAACAATAATAATTGCTTTTACCAAGAACCCTTATGATTTTATTTCAGGAAGAAGAGCAAAATACCTGTTCTGTGAAAGAAATAGTTAGTTGCAGCTCCATAGGGTATTACCTTCGTGCATTTTAGCTCAAGGCTGAAAGTATCTCTTTGGGAAAGGGTAAGCTTCATTTCCAATTATAAGTAATGTTTAAAACATCTTATTTGAATGAAACATATAGGACTAGGAGTGAGATATYGGAGCTTTTTGAAAATTATATAAAAATACTCCCTGACTTCTGCTAGATCTAAAATTTCAGACAAAGTCTAACCCAACATTTATCCCCAATCGAATAAGTTCTGTTGAAGCTTGCAACTGAAACTTTCCTACAGGAATCTGTGGGAAGATGTCCACTTCTGTGGGACCCTAATTAAATTACATAAGCGTCCACAGATTCATGTGTTTATATATTTTAAGGGATGTTTGTGATCTAAGAAAGTAATATTGATTCTTTTTTTTTTTGCCTTTAGATGATTTTGAGGCAAAACCCCCATGTGATACTAAATTGCTTTTAAAAACTCAAAAGAGTTTCTCAAAATGGCCTAATATATTTTCTCACATGACAAAACGAGAGAAAATAGATGGAGTTACACCAGTATATGTCAAGTGGTTTATATTCTATTTTCGTGTGATTTTTAGAGTATGAAAGACTATACAAACACAAAATCAATCAAAAGCTCTGAGCAACTGAGATAAAAAAGAAGTAAATTTTTTAGAAGTTCAGCTGATAAAAACAATTCAAGGCATGTCATAGGACCTGAAAATCATTACCTGCCAAGTGGATGTCTAATGATTATTTTGTCCTCTAAAACTGCAGCTAAACTAAAATCACTAAGTGTGATAACTGTGTGAGTCAGCTTGTTAGAGCATCCAAGAGCCTTCTCAGAATTTCAGTATTCTCTTTGTGGGAGAATAGTGGGCATAGTGCAGTGGTTTCTTTCTCTTACTTGCTGTGGTTTGTTATTTTGGGTTTGTGTTTTTGATTTTTCACTGTGAAGGAGCTGGGATGCATAACAGAAAAAATTCAGGCCAAAAGAAAATATAGTTGCAACAGCTGGAATGAATAAAGATCAGTCAMGATGGCTTGGAGGGTGGATGGGGACATGGAAAGATCTATTCCAAGGCTGTGATAGGTTTTGAGGACACAGCAGTTAGAGACTTTCCCATTGTGGAAACCATTTGAATTTTCTCTAATTGGTGGAGTAAACAGATTAATTACCCTTTCTTATCATTAAAATTAAAACTTTCATAACCTCAGAGGAAAAGAGAGGCAGTATCTGTATGTTACACRGGTCAAACAAGTTGTCCTAACTTACCTAAGACACAGAATTATTGCAGCAGAAGAAACTGGTTTTAATATGCCAGCTATACTGTTCAACTAAAACTAGCGGGTGAGCTGGCAGCAACAAGAAACCAATTATATCTCTCTGAGTGCATCAGAGAATACCCAGGTAAAACCAAGCCCAATTAAGAGTGAAGTTAAGCTTAGTGAAAAGCTGAATTTGTTTATTTAGTTTGACTTGCTATCTTACTTTAGTTTAGTTACTTTAGTTTTGGCTAGCTTTAGTATATCAAGTGCACTAAGTTCATTTATTAACAATAATAAAATTCTGAATTTCTGTTACTTAATAAACTGGGCTATTTTTGAATCTGTGATTGTGAAAGTTTTGTTCACTRCAACTGGACTTATATAGTGGTGAGTTGGCTATAATCACAAAGTAAGCCCAGCATCACCCAGCCCTCTGAGGATCAGTTGGAAGGCAAAAGAGTCAATTTTYTGCCAAATTTCTGGACTCTTAATACACCAATATTTGGGGAACGTGTGTCTGGAAACCTCTGTAACTCATAAAAGCATGCTAAAGTAATCACCTGAAAATATGCTTCAGGAATGGTGCTGAAAATTTTAAATTTTAATTTTTGCAAAACAGAGGAACTAAGAAACAGAAAAACTCTTTACAGAAGCTAAAGTTATATTGGCATTTGCAGTTCAGGTAAGTAATATTTTATCAATTCATGAGCAAATACTGCATTTTTTAACTTTATTTTCCAGTAAAGTAAATACTGAATTTAATATGAAGCTACCATTGTGACAAGGTAAAGATGCTTACAGCAAAGTTAGATTGTAACACAGGCTGTGATTCAAACCCAGATCTGTGATTACTTTGGTGAAATTCAGTGATGCTAGAAGTCTGTATGGGATCTGAAGTTGTAAGCCCAGATATTGATATTGGCCTTGGGTGTTTTATAATACAAACTATGCCTCTAGCACCATGTAAAGGTGCAAATAACTTCTACAGATATCCTATATTTCTTTATACCTACTTGCTTAGAATATAATCTTAGGGGACAAGTATTTTATTTACTACTTTGGAGTTTTTATTTTCTTTTTCTTTTTTTCTGCTTATAAATAAAACATACTTCAAGGCATGGAGGAAATTGAACAAAAAAGTTACTTCTAATCCTTAACTTCAACTTTTTCTCATAATTATATTTGAACTATGACTTTCATCTATAGAGAAGATTTAATATACCTTCCTTGATAATTTTGTTTCTAATACAATAAAGACTTGCTTTAGGAATAAAGCTTTGCATTCCATTGAATAATGGGAAAATATGGCTATTTCACATAGAAGGAAAACATGAATACATTTTCTGCTAAACTTGGCTAGAACCAGTATAGGAGTTCTAATCTGAGTATGATTCTGTATCTCAATAAAAGTCTTGAGGTTAACTGGGGAAGAGGATACTAATTCTTAGAAATAAAATACATTTTTAGTAAAATTAGTATATAATGTGAATTTTTCTTGATTTCTTTGGTCATGTTTTTGCAACTGATAATTTACTTGATGAGATGATGACTATAGTAATTTAATGCATTGCATAAATGCCAGAACTCAACAGTGTGAATCTTACTCCTTGGGGCAGTGAAACCCTAATTTCACAACTGGATGTGTTACTCAAGGAGTTTACCTCAAAACATATTAAGCAAGGGAAACATACTATTATGGATAAATGTGCCCAGGAACTATGAAACATTAATAATTCAGGATCTATGTGTTTGATGTAATTTATCACTGAAATAAGCATGAGATACAGTTTTGTCAAACCTATACTAAAGTAACACAATAATGTTCTCTATTCCAAGAGAGTTTCTGCCAGCATACTTTCTTATGGACTGATTAGACAGAGGCTATTTTACCAAACAAAACATTTCACACAAGCCACTGTATTTTTAGATACAAAATTTCAAGTAATATTACTCTGGATTCCCATGGAAAAATGTGTATGTAAATAGAAGACTTAAAACCAAATACTGATATAGTAATAGTGGAAATGAATAAAGAGCATAAAGAGGAATTTTTAGAACATCTCATTTTACTAAAAGAGAAGAAAAAACAATGGCAAGGCTTGCTGCTCATGGTTGCAATAACAGTTTTATCTATTTTTGTCAAGCATACTTTACAACATTTGGAAAATGTGAGAGTTAAAAGCAATCAAAATGTTACATTAGTGATTGTACGCTATTAATTTTTCCCTTTTCTTCCATAAAAATCCTGTGGTAAGTAACAATTACTTCCAGTTTCTCTTCATTTTTACCTAAAATGTTTACTGCCTGGTTTCACAATTCTGAAAATTCTGAAATAAGTTCTAAATATCATGCTGCTCAATGATCTGAGCCTTCACTTCAAAGATGGGAGAAAGGCTGATGTTAGCTTTTGGTCTGACAAGGTCAGCTATTAAGCTACCATACTGCTCTTTGTATTGTAGTCAAATACTTTGTCAGGGAATACAGAAGACACATATGTGGGATCCACACAAGCAATAATCTGTTTATGACAATTATTTGGGGAACTCTAACTTCTGAAAGCAGTAGTAAAATGAGAGGAATTACTGTAAATGGTCTGGACTCATTTCCTACCATTTTTATTTTAAAATCTCAGTTTTTGTTTGGAATCCAATCAATATTTGTGTGGTTTTGAGCTACAAAAACAACTGTTCTTCATTGGGCACATGCCCAATGTCAATATTCACAGTGATTATTAATAGAGAATTACCAACAGCTGGACTCTAAAAAGACTGGAGTAAGTTCAAACTAAGTGTTTAAAGTATGCAGCGTAAGCTCTCACAGCACCAAGGTCAGGGAAGATAAACTGAAACCTTAAAAATAAAGCAGATGTCAAGGATGCCCAGGAGTAGGATCTGTTACAAATATCYATAATACAATTCACTGTGGCAGACCCCAGATTTTAACCACCAAAGTTAACTAAAGTATCTTTTCTTGTATGCAGTGGCAAAAGACCTCCTGAGGGGGCCATGTGGATTGTAAACTTTTCCAATTATTCTGTTTGTCAGTGAATTGGTCATAATGTAAAAATAGGTAACACACCCATGGTATGAAGCTACAAGCAAAAATCTGCTAATCAACATCAGTTTTAGTAAAAAAAGGAGAGGAGAAAGAGAAATCCTAATGAAAGGCTTTGTAATTTCCATGCTAGGCAAGGCACAATGTGACAGAGATATCCAGAGCTCCCTTGGCTTGGATAGAATAAATAAATTTTTAAAAACCCAAACAAACAAAAACCACAACCRCCACCAAAAATAATTGAAAACACCAATAGGAGTTGACAAAAATCCCAGTAACAGTACAGTAATCCCTACTGTATAGTAATTCAGCCTAATAGAGGAGGTTTGCAAGTGTCATGAAAGAAATAGACTTTAGGAAAGAAAATAGCAAAAAAGTAGGTGGCAACTTCTTATGAAGATTCTTCTGTGATCCTTCATTTATGTGAGCATTATCATTAAATCTAGATATGTTATATCAGCTCCACATTCATGACACAGTGGATGGCAAAGGCAATCATATTAGGCTGTGTCTCTCTTAAATGTACTGTTCCCTTAACTAAAACAGCACATTCAAGGTGAGAAAACAAAGTCATGTCTATTTTTAATTCTGATGTAAAATATAACCTATGGTTTCAGCAGGCACAGAAATAGGAGGGTATAAGCTAAAACTTCCTTATTTGGAGGCAAAGAAGTGGCTTCTACATGCATATCTATATCTGCATGTATCTTCAGACTCCATACATTATTAAAGTAGCAATATGGTTCCATGTCATACCTCGTAAATATAAATTAAATACTGCTTTTAGTGTTCTAAATGAGTGAAAAGAGGAAAATGCAAAGTAACTGATTGGAGGAGGAAGAATTTCTGTTGGTTTTGCTCTGGACTACAATCACAAATAATCAGGTAATTTCTCTTTTAAAAGAAAGAGCGGAAGGTAAAAGTGGACTGCACATTGTTTGCAGACAGTTTTTGTGGTACAGAGAGTTTTTTAAAGTTAGTAGCTATTTCAAAGCTCTCCAGGACACAAATTAAGGTTTCATGTGCCACTGAATATTGTCTTGGTCATTTACATGCTAGTCAGTACCTCAAATATGCAAACCCTGTAAATTGGACATAGCACAGGCAAAGATAATAAGTGACACATATAATGATTTCAAACAAGTTGTATTAGTTTTTTATTTGACTTTTGGCCTCAGGAGCCTTAGACCACATTTCATTACATTTGTCCTTCTTTTCTCCAAAGCTGTGAGAGCTAGGAACTTCTAAAATGAAGCACAGCTTTTTTTCTAATTACATGACTGCAGGAACTGGAGCTTAAAGGTCGTACAACATGGGGATTGCAATAAAATTAGCAGTTGACAAGTGTGTCATAGAAAAAATGTTAATCCAAAACCAGAATCTTGACATAAGAAAACCTGATAATTATTTGAAGTGATTGATCCACAGGCATGCAAGTAGTAAAGATGGAACAGTAGCATCCCTGCAGGACAAGACCTATAGAGAAATCCACTGAAAAAACTAAAAATTATCTATTTTTTCACATATTTCTATCTCATATGAATATAAAACTCTATTCTTGCCTTCTCTACTCCTCTTTGTTTAACTTTCTAATATTTACTTCATGGAAATTTTCATCTTTTCTGCAGCAAGTATAAGACACATTTTTCCTACTTCTAAGTTAAGGATTTCTATCTAGAGGCAGTTCTGCATTTATGTCATCATACTGCAGAATATCATCATACACAAGTGCTGGAAGTGACTGTRTTTGTTGATCAAGTGTCAGGCATGTTTAAAGGCAGAGAATTGCAGATTGTATCAGCTGTTCTGATGCAGATGGAGACTTCCATGTCCACTCAAATGTCATGAGGATTGAGAAGTGTCATACCATGTGAAGAAGTCTTTTTAATGGTGACACACCCACCTGGTATGGTACTTGATCAACCTACATTGATCTAGTTAATGAGATCTGGAGGTGGTAAGCATCCATATGGACGTGGCCACAWGTTTCTGAATGAAGAGTGCAATTGTCACCTATCTATGCTGAAATAGTATGAAGTACTTCTGGGGTAAATTCTGTCAGACATCCAGGAGAGAAAATATTAATCTGAAATTCCAAGGTCACTTCCCAGGCAGTCTCAGTCTCCCCTCACTCAAGTTTTTTAGCTCACAAAATACAATGATGAATAGATGTGATCAGAGGCAAAAAACTTCCAAATGGAATGGGAAGTCACCTCTGACTACTGTACATTGTGACCTTTTTGGTACTTAAAAGGAGTTTATACAAAATATGGAGAGGGACTTTTCACATGGGCAGATAATGATAGGACATAGGGAAAATTTTTAAACTCACAGAGGGGATACTAGGTTAGATATTAGGAGGAAAATSTCTACCTAGAGGATGTTGAGACACTGGAACAAGTTGCCCAGAAAAGTTGTGGATGTCCTGTTTATGGAAGTATTCAAGGCCAGGCTGGATGAGGTCATGGGAAGTCTGACCTAGTGGATGGCATTGCTGCCCATGGTGGCTGGAGGAGGCTTCGAACTAGATGACCTTTAAGGTCCCTTCCAACCCAAACCATTTTATTGTTCTGTACTACTGTTCTTGCCAAAACAACAGCAAGTGTCAGCAGCAGTTAGTCTGTCACCTGATGGCAACTTTCCAAAAACCTTCTGTGAGCCACTGTGTGTWAGGATGCTCTGCATCATTGGTTGAGTTAAAGTAGTTGGATAATCATTTAAAAATGGCACATATCAGCTCCAGAAAACATGGCTTGCTGTACAGAAATAAAATGTATGTCAGGATCTTGAATTAGCCTCAGGTTCCTGAACTGCTGTGGTCTCAGATCTAGTATCTGTTGCTAAGAACTTCTGTGGTATATATAAAGTAAGCTGTGTCTTAAAAAAAAAAATGAAGAAATTCAGATTAAAACTTTTCCTTGATAAACCTCCTCTTGACACCTGAGCTGCTATTTCACTGTGAAGATGCTTTGCTCAGCTTCTACGAATGGGCTTTTTAATTTCTTTATGTGATGAGAAAAATCTCTTAAGGCCACCATGATGAAAAACACACACTGCTTTGCTTATTGGAGGATTTTATTTCTGAATGTCTTTATATCAGTAGCAAGCAAAAGAAGTTTTTACAGCAGGTAATATTGCCTGTATTTATTTCAGGTTGATGCTGGCCTTGATTGTCAGTAGGATTAAAGCTCAGTTGTTCATCAGTTGTTGGTGTAATATAATGTAGTAATAAATTGTGACAACTTGACCTTGCAACCTAACTTGTTCCTAATATTACCTATGAGGCTACTCTAAATTACCTAATAATGTATTTCCTTTTTTGACCATTCTGTCAGGATTCCCAAAAGTACACTTTTACRAGCCTTACCACCATGTCTTGATGTAAAAAGCAGACCGAGAATTTTTTRTGAAGAACTTACTCATCCCTCTAAATGAATATATATTTGAAATGTAGACTTAAACTCTTCCAAAATTACTGGGTACCCTCCCTCATTTATGCACTCTAGCACATTTATCGTCTAATTACCCTAGTGAAAATCTTAGTTCGAGGTTATGTAAATTACATTTAACCTCCTTAAATGGCATTGGGAAAAAGATGTAAAAATAAACCTGCTGGTGTTAAGATATAATACTAGTTACAAGAATAAACTAAAATTTTTAATATAAATGAATAGAAAATAATTTACAAGAAAGGAAGCCTTCATTTCAGCTAGGTTAATGTAAATTAGTCCCTAAAAAGTTTCTTATTTTTGAGAAAGAATATTCTGTTGGCACTTTTTAGACATGAAATCCTGTTAAAAGCAAAAAAGCACTACACCGTATACATGAAAACAAGATTTKATTGTTAGACAAATCAAAATGTAACAAAGTTACTACTTTTCCAGTTAACTGATAAGATGTTAATTAGTATTACAGTTAAGATTTCCATGCATATACTTCCTTGTATCTATGCCTTTTCTTTAGCATTATATTCCTTCTCCCAATATCCTTTTAATTCCTGAGGTCCAATTTACTAGTCGTTCTCAGAAATGGCAAGAGGTTATGATAAGACACTACCATCATCAGTTCTAAATTGTTCATAATGTAACATTTAATGCAAGCAAGGGAAGAAGGAGAGATGGTTATCTTCCTTGTTCCTCTGAGCCAATTAGGACTATTTTTTTTTCCTCAGGTTTTGTTACCAGTCTACATTTTTATACAGTAGCCTCCTTAAACTCCAATTAAACCAAAATGTGTAAGCATTCTGAGTTTATTCTTTTTTCTTAATTATCCTGACTAGCCTCATCTGGAATGGATCCTCACCAAATCCTTTCCCTGTAGTGCCATGACATTTAAATAAATTAGACTTGGATGCCTGTCTTTTTCTTRAGGTGAATTAAAGTGATCTATTTTCAGTCCTGCTTTTAGCCTCAGCTTGGGTGTTCACCTATGGTAAGAGGTATGGAAACTAACAGTACTGAATTATTTAAACACTTCTGGTTTTRTATCCATATGTATCTTCATCAATGTATCTTCAGCTAATGGTATATAAAATTTGACAGTGTTAAACTTTACCAAGTAATAATAAGTGAGAGGAAATGTATTTAATTAGAGGATAATGTAAAATAACTGAGCATCACTAATAAAACATTTTTCCAAAGTCAGAACTTATGTGAAGTAAACATGCTGATATCAGTCAACTTTTTAAAGCAGAGTATTCACTAGTTTGTGCAAAGTGAATTTCAATATAAAATGTTAATTTCCCATCCCAAATTTTCAATTGATCAGTGTGCTGGTTTAGTCTGGGGGAGAGTTAGTTTTGTTCACAATAGCTAACATGGGGTTCTGATTTGTGCAGAAGACAGTGTTGAGAATACAGAGATTACTGTATTGCTGCTGAGCAGTGCTTACACACATCAAGGCYTTTTCCATTTCTCCTACTACTCTGAGGGTGAGGGGGCTGGGGGAGGACAAGAAATTGGGAAGGGACACAGTTGGGACCCCTGACCCCAGATGACCAAAGGGATATTCCAAATCACATGACATCATGCTCWAGATATAAATGGGGCACAGAACAAGGAAGTGGAAGAAGATTTGAGTGATGGCATTTGCCATTCCAAGTCACTTTTGCATGTGATGGAGACTTGCTTTCCTGGAGATGGCTGATCATCTGCCTGATGGTGGGAAGCAGTAAATTCATTCCTTGTTTTTCTTTGTTTGTATATGCAGCTTTTGCTTCACACATTAAACTGCCTTTACCTCAACCCATGAGTTTTCTTACTTTCACTTTGCAATTCTCTACCCCATCCCACTGAGGGGAGTGAGCTTTGCTGCTCCTTAGCTGCTAGCTGGGTTTAAGCCATGATAAGCATGAAACTGTTTTGTACGGTTGATAGTGGGGTTTAAYATTTTGAAATATCTTCCATTTGTAAAACTAAAAGGGAAAGTGGCTGGTCTTTCATCATACACTTTCAAATTCTTTAGTGATCCAGTAACATGGAGATWTTGGCTCTGAAGAGAGCTATAAATAATTTGAGCATTTCACTTTGCAGGAGGAATAATTTTACATATTGCTTTTTAAAATTCTGTTTCCTACCATACTTCAGAAGCACAGGTGAAAAAAATAAACCTGAAGTGCAAGCAGATGCTATACTCATGTTAAGGATGCTGACTACCAAGTGTGTAAACCCAAGGGAGCTGTGCTCCTCTCTACTCTTGCAGAATCTTTGATCAACTGCATAACTACTCAGCCTCAAGATCACAATGAGTATCTTGTGTGCATTCGTTTTGGAATGCATTTAAAATATCTAATGATGAAGGGCAACTAGACTCCTAATCTAACTGCTAGTGTTATAATCATCAATTGGTATTCATCTTGAACGGGAATTTGATGTCATTCAAAAGGGACTGTTTAGGTTTTCCTAATATTTTTTCTTGCTGTACTTGCCAGTATGCAAGGTCAAGGTCTTCATTCCCCCACCTGTGCACTACCACCTGAAAATTTCACAATATGACAGTCTCCCTTGCTTATAAACCACACTGGATTCCCCTCTCTTTTAATTTTTCCGGACTTCAAAGTGTTTAGGACCGGTGGTGATTAGGTGTCCAAAGCATATAAACTAAATGGAAAGACCCTTAGTAACTTGCTTTGCAAGTTCCCTAAAAAGTCATCTTTATGCATTTGTATAGTAATATCACACTATCGCTGAGGGATGTGAGCAATTATGGCAGATATGCTGTAGATAAATACACCACTCAATGTAAAAACTAATACAGTTACTTAGAATCATGGAATATCTTGGGCTGGGAGGAACCCACAAGGATCATCAGTGCCAGTTCCTGGGCTCTRGACAGGACAGCCCCAAGAATGACACCACTTCTGTAGCTCAGGTTTGGTACCATGACCACTTCCCTGGGGGAGCCTGGTCCAGTGTTCAGCCACCCACTGGGTTAAAATCCTTTTGCTAATATCCAACCTAAAACTCCCCTGACACAAATTCAGGCCATTCCCTCAAGTCCTGACTGGACACCACAGAGAAAAAAATCAGTGTCTGTGCCTCCTCTGCGTCTCATAAGGAAGCTGGAAACTGCCATGAGGTCTCCCCTCAGCGTCCTCTTCTTCAYGCTGAGCAGATCAAGTGACCTCAGCCACTCCTCATACGGCTTCCCCACAAAGGTGTTCACCAACCTTGTGGCACTCCTTGGGACAATCTCTAATAGACTAATGCCTTTCTTATATTGTGGCACCCAAAACTGCCCCCCAGCACTTGAGGTGAGGCTGTACCAGTGCAGAGCAGAGCAAGAGAATTCTCTCCTTAGCCTGGCTGGTGATGCTGTGCCTGATGCACTCCAGGGCAGGGTTGGCACCAGGACCCCCAGGTCTCTTTCCATGGCACTGATTTCCAGCCTCTCATTCCCYGGTCTGTCTGTATATCCAAGGTTGCCCCATCTCGGGTGCAGAATCTGKCACTTGTCTTTGCTAAAGCACACATGGTTGGTGATTGCCCAGCCCTTCAGTTTGTCCACGTCTCTCTGCAAGGCCTCCCTGTCTTGGAGGGAGTCAACAGCTCCTCCCAATTTTGCATCATCTGCAAACCTGCCCAGTATCCCTGCAAGTCCTGCATCCAAATCATTTATCAAGGCGTTAAAAAAGCACAGGGCCAAGGACGGAACCCCATTAGTGGAACTCCAGTAGTGACAAGTCACAAGTCTGATGTCACCTGATTCACTATAACCCTTTGTGCCTGACCTGCAAGTCAGTTGGTCTCCCACCAAGATGCATTTATCTGGCTGTGTGCTGGACATTGTGTCCGGAAGGATCCTGTGAGAGATGGTATTGAAAGCTTTACTGAAATCCAAAGGGATTACCTCATCTGRCTTCCATTGTTACTTGCATTATCCTATTATGGCTCTTCTGCTATGCAAGCCCATAGTTTTCTTTTTCTTAATATCTTGCTTCTCTTGGAGCACACAGATCAAGGGATGATATGATGTTCATTATTTGTCCTGCTCTTCCAAGAACGCATCCAGGTCTCTCAAAAACATTAYGATACAACATAGACATGCCAAACCTCCCACTCCTAAATGGTTGCTGTGAGTTCTATTTTAACTGCAAGTTCATTGGCAATAACTAGAGATGGTCTTGCTCTCTGTCCACTACAGTCTCAGCCTTTGGGCTCAAATTTTCAAGCTTTCTTTTTTTTCTGTTTTTACCTAGTTATACTACACTGTGCTTTTCAGCATTCTGTCCAGGCAGGCTTTTTTAAAYTAAAAATTCCCCTCAATATTTTTAAAAGGAGTTAAGGGAGCACTGAAGCGCTGATATAGTAATTCTAATCTTGTGTATGTCCTARGTGCCAGAAGTAGTGAAAGTGAGGTCTAGCATGAGAATAAAACTATATCAGATAGCTGACAAATATTACAGCCAGAGAATCTACTCTTCACACAGATAATACAAGTACCTATATGTCGGTAGGAATACCGACAAGACAATTAGTAGTGGAAGATTACCAGAAGCTAGAATTTTGAGAGATTGTAGCAGCTTTCTTACAGCACAAAACAACGCTAAACAAAGTTTGTGCTTCTGTTCAAAGCAAGAACAAACAATTAGTTAAATTCATGCCAGAAAACCTTTTTGCCTTATCTCCAGGTATCAGGAATGACCATTCAGTACAATGGCAGGAATCAATCCCACAATAAATGATTGTGGAACAACTTTCACTAGAGAAGTTTCTCTTCTGAACCTTAATATTGTGTTCAYTTACCATCTTTACATTGTTCTGTATTATTCTATTTTCAGTAGACTTATCTTTTTTTCTTAAATACAGCAGTCTAAGACATAGCGTACCATGACAGAAGCAGGAGTGAAATATCTACATGTAGAAGCAATTGTCAATCATCTCCCCTTTAAAGTATTAAAATGGCTAATGTATTGCTCTTTTCAAATAATATTTACTGATTTAAGACTTCTGCTCYCCCCAGAATTGTTGAACAAATGAATAGTGTTTTAATTATGTGCATGGAACAGCATGCCCTGAAAGAGTTGCTACTGTGACTGTGTRTTTTGCTTGGGAGTGGAAGAGGAACACTGTAGCAAAAAGCATAGAAAGGAAAGCATTGTTCACAAGAGTGTGACAGTKCATGTGACCAGAGATGATTAGGTGATGAATTRAAGTAAGTGATGCAGAAGCATTGGAACATTTTAATAGTACCCAATTAATATAGCTGGCTGTWTGATAACACAAGAAAATAACCAGAATGAGTAATATTCAAGAATCATTTGAGGTGAAAACTTAAATCCAGACCGACTTGTAAGGCAAGAAAAGACACTATAGAAATAAAAGCATTTATTTCCTTGGTATCTGTTTCTTTCCTACAGGTATCAGAATATAGGTTGCCTGTCTCACTGTGTGTGCTTTGCTGAAGATGTAATACGTGGCATCTCATCTTTTTCAGAAAATAAGCATTTTTTCTTCTTATAAAAATATTGGGTTTTTTGTTATAAATAACTTTCTCCTCCAGTTTACAAGCCTGGGGAACTAGGTCATCTGTTGCACAGAGMAACACTGTGTTTTGAATGACTTGAGAAGCTTAGCAGCTTTTCTCTGCCAGAACCTAGGCGGAAGATCCTGCTCTGGTTTAGAATCAAACAATAGACTTGCCATTGTACTTAGCTGGCTAAAGAATAATGTGCCTTTATAAATGCCTTGGTGAAGACTCAAGGTGTTGATAATTTCTTTCAGGAACACACAAAAATAAGTTTGAGCTATGTTTGTGCTTTCCCTCAAAAACTGACTGAGAATTTAATATGTGATCATTAGGATTTTCTTCCTCTAAAGTACTAAACCAGAAAATACTGAAGGCCAATTTAAATGTTAATGTAACACATACTGTGATGATCGSTACAGAAGCTGTGTGGGAATATAGATCCTTTACAGGTGTCGACTAAAAGTACAATAGAAATGTAGTTTCTTGAATGATAAATAATTCAGATACTAAATGTGTGACCATAATATCAGTGTCTGTGAATTTGGGTGTCACAGCTATGGACTGTTGTTATCTGTCTAAAAAAACTGTCAAAGAAAAGTTTATCTTTTCATTTTGGTATAATTTGTTGGCTCATTCTGATGATCTCAGATTTTCTCTTACATTTTTGTTCCTGGAATGGTTTTTCAGGTATGACATCTTGTAATCACTTYTATTTGTAATGAGAATTACTCTACATCCACAAATGTAACAATTCTMCTACAAATATTATTCTGTACATACTGTTCACTTAAAACAGACTTRTATCTGTTAGGTGTATGCAATTACCTAAGTAATGAATGTAACTTTGAAAACACTTCAATGATGAAGAATTAGCTTGACATTTTACCAATTGAATACCAGAGAAGTCTAAAATCAAGCAGCTTAACTGTACAGATTTTTCAAAGAGCATGTTAATGGTGATAAAAGGCAGTCTGAGGTGATAGACTGATTTAAGGCTACAAGCTAATTAGTGAGATCCTGGTTAGAACCACAGGGCCTAATGATTTGATAAAGCTGTCTTGCAAAGCATCGATCTCTAACTTTTTCTTGAAACTCTACAAATAGTCCYCATTAAGTGCTAGTAATATGCCTGAAATTAAATATCTGGATCCCTGGACTGCAGTCAAACCACCCAAAACCCAAAAATTTTGCCATCACTAAAGTTAGTGATGAAACGAGGGGGAACAACAATGCTTAGTTACACCCCCACCCATCAAAAGCATACATAGTAGTTTTTGGGAGAACAGAATTGTCTGGAACACTAGTTAAATGGATGGCTCACCACTATTACTCTGCTACTGATTTATCATTGATCCTTTTTTGTGGTTTGAATTGAGGTTCCTATTTTTCGTTTGCTCTTTTTACCTGTTTCTGAGATGAATGTAGGATATGTAGGTCAGAATTCTCTGGTGCTTTCTMCTGTGCATTTAGTTTTCTCTAGTTCCAGGAGCAATATATAATGATAAACATCTTGCCAAAAGTGTAAACTCAGAATTATTGTGGGATGGAGCAAGCATGTGCACATATAAAAAAGGAACATAACTTTCTTAAAAGGATCATTTATTTATTTTTATGGTACGTTTCAGCTTTCTATCAATACATTTGTAAAAAACTGAACTACCAAGGGAAGGAAAGTGTTGCTATCAGTACTTCTCTTCCTACAGTATAGTGAAATGGGTAGAAAAAAATGGGAGTAGTAGTTCAAAATTCCTTTTCTAATGCTGAAGACACGAAATTGAATTTACTTCTCTCTCCAGGGAAGCTCCCTACCTTTCCTTTCAACCAATGAGACATCACTGGATTATCTATGGAGAGTGGCCCACCCAATAGGCTGAAAGAATTCTATTGCTGGCTCATAAATAATGAAATAAGTGTACAAAGCAGAAAAACCTTAAAGTTCCTGCTCTGCCATCTCCCCAACTACTGAGTGACCCAGAACCATGGATAACTGTGTTGGATGATAAGCCCCAAGTGAAATACTTGAGGTGAGCAGAAATGAGAATATAACCCTTTTTCTTTCAGAATTGGAGTGTTTTTACAGAATTGCATGTCCAGAGGTTGATGGCTTTATTGTGGATTGTCTCTGATAGCTCGATTTTCTTTAAAAAAAAATGAATCATTCCCCCTGCTTTTGCTCTAAAAAAGTTTATTATGGTTCTTTTAGAAGGATTAAAATAGTCCGCTCACCATTTATTTAAAGAGGTATGAAACAAGCTTGAAATTTTGTGGGGTTTTGGTGGGGTTATTTTGTTGTTGGGTTTTTTGCTTTCCAGTCTGTAAACTTAAAAGAAAATAAAAAGAGTGAATTTTTGATATAAAGGTGTTAGTATAACACCTCTTTAACTCATCCTCTGACAAAGGCAGGTTTGTACCTTAAGACATTACAGATAATTTTTCACAGATAAATCCATACTATATGATCTCACATATTCTTTGTGTRAAATAATGTACACAGTGCAATCCTGAGCTAAAATATTCATTGTTCATTGTTCTATATCTTGCCCAAATCTCAGTCCTCTCACCAATGCTTGGCTTTCAGGAAGTTCTGTTAYCCTAAAGATGCTTCCCTCCTACTGCAGCTTCTTTGTTTTGCTTCTCTTGGCACATTGGTGCTTGCCAAGCAATAAGGATGCCTTAATTGGGAAGAAGGTAGATAGGAGGCAAGAACCCTCCTGCTGGCATTGCCTGAAGTGATAAACAGCTCATGTGTTACTTGAAGTGCTTCTCTTAAGCAGCTGCATTGCTTCCTCYTTATCCAGCACTGACTGTAAGGCTGAAACATAACAGCACTGGCAAGCACAGCAACCTCTCTGAGAGCAGACTGATCTGTCAGCCTRTGCCGTGACACCTGTGGCAAGAGCTGTTTTCTATCCTCAGAGTGAATTGATGGCATTTCCAGCTGGAAATCTCCTTTGTTTTACACTGGGGCCATGGTGTGTGAGCATACAATTGTGTGATGCTGTCACAGCACAATACAGACCAGAGAGCCACTGGCAGCATGTGCAAGAGGGTCTGTGCTGCCTGTAGAGATACTTCAGGTAACTGCAACTAAACCAATACATCTGTGTGGCTTTATGCTGTGTAATGAAGGAAAATTGAGATTTAGAAAGGGGTATAAAAAGCAAAGCATATTAAAAGGGGTATAAAAAGCAAAGCTATTAAAACAAACAAACAAACAAAAACCACTGTTCCATGCCTAGGATATTTTCATCTGGGTTTTATCCCCATAAAAATGTTACATAGATGAAGCTTTATACTGAAACTTGAGCTAATTTGGAAACCTTTTGAAGAATCCTTATAAACTGCACAATTCACATTGCTTAGGTAATGTGCATATATCATGAAGCTGTGATATTTAGAGTATTTGTCCTTTAGGCCAAGAAAAATCCATGAAAAAATCTAAGCAATCTTGTTTAAAATCATAACATCCCACATCAAAGCAGTCATAATTTCTTTGTCTGCTTTGATCAGTTCTATTYATTTGTCTTAAGTATGTTCTTATAACAAAATGCCCACAACTGCTWACTTTATTCACTGAATAAAGGAAARCAAATATAATTCTGGGCTTTTTGAATGCTTTGGTTTTGTTTTTTCAAGTGAAGTGTAAATGAAGTCTTTGGGAATAGTTTTAAGAAAGTGTCAACATGCAGTAGGAAATAATAAGGATCTTGAAATACTTGTTTGAAGTGTGAGGTCTGAATGTGTAATTTGTCTTTAAATTTGTGCATGTAAATCAAAGCAAAGAGAAAATAAAAAGGATCAGAAACCCTAGGAAGTTGTGTGCAAAATATATATTGAGGCAAATCCCAAATTGTCTAAGGAATAATTTCTTTTAAACATAAAATGCTGTCGTAAATCTTTTTAAAAAACCTCAGAATTAAAAGAATTAGCAAAGAGTGTGTAAAGCTAATTGATGATGAAGGCATAAAAGGAGGACTTCAAGGTTGAAACCACAGCAGAGAAATTATTTGAGGAGGTTTTTTGGTTGCTTGCTTTGGTTTTTTGCATTACTGCTCATCACTGAAAGACTGGGGACTTCCTTCATAGAAATCCAGGGTTTCTATGTATGGAAAAAGTATGGAACATGAACAAATGAGAAAATGAACAAATAGAGATTGTGATGATCAGATGGTATTTGCCAGAGAGTTCTAATTTAAGTTGAAACTTCTTAACACAATTAATAGTTCAGCTATCTCCAACGTAAAGCTGCTGCGCTATTACAGGCCAACAAGAGGCAGAAGTGGCACCGGTGGAGTTTTTTTAAAGTTTTAAAGGTGATCTAGGTGGCTCCAGATAAGTGATTCTGCTGTCTGTACAGAGCTAATTATTGGAAACTCTTCCAAAAAGTAAATTAGTAAATGTAGCTTAATAGAATATCCTTGAGTTAGTATGATTTATAGAGAGAAACTTCCTGCCTCAAGGGCTCAAAAAATTATTAGGAAAACAAAGAACAGGTGCTTGGAGATATCCCTTTGTTCCTTGAAATCTGAGCCACAAACTACTGGAATCTATAGARTACCCTGGGGAATCATTGTGTGTGTGTTCTCATTGTTTCCTATTCATTCTGTCATCGATATGGTAGGAGGGAAATGGTTGAACAATAGTCACATTTCACCAGACTTGTTATGATCATGTTCTTCGTGGTGAAATCTGATGGTGGGAAAGGGTGGTGCRTTGAGCTGGACTTCCTAATTTAGTCAGAGCAGATTTCTGCTGCTGGTTGGTATCCTGGCTTCTTGTGTCTGTGCTGTAGCCCATGCAAAAAGAAATACTCTCAAGAAGGAAAAGGAAGTTACAGATGTACAGATGGTATACACAGCAAATGTATGACATTTTGCCACTACATTAATCTGATTTTAATATCCCAAAGAAGTCTGACTTCTGAGATAGTAGCAAGAATTTATCACTTCTCTATGGACCTTAAGGAACATATATGTSTGTGATTTAGACTCTGTACTTCAAAGTAAACTGACTGCATATTACTAACAAATAATGGCCTGTCATCAAYAGAGCTGAGGATTTAGACAAATATTGCTATGGAAATGGATTTCAGAAACTAACAAATAGTTTGATACTGACTGTTAGAAATAAGCTACTGTGSAAGGTATGCTGTATGAGGAATCTGACCAGCAATGACAGCTACACAGCTGCTGGTTTTACACAAATAGGTCTGTAAAGATATGTATACAGATAACATCCACCATGATTTGAACAATACAAATTGTAGTTCCTGAAGTGCATTTGAATTAGTGTATTGTGAGTTGTTTGGAAAGTTTCATTCAATATAGGCACATATCTCTATCTTTCAAATTTTATCTGGCAATGTCTAGGCAAATTTCCCAAAAGATGACTTGTTTGTCCTGGGAATGGGGATATTCTGATTATAATGTTTCTATTCATTTCAGCTCCAGCCAGTCTTGTTTCCAGCTCTCTTTACAATCTCTGTGTGTGTGTATGTGTGTGTGAGTGTGTGTGTGTAAAATCAGCATTTGAGACTATTGATATGAGAAATGGCCACAGCCAGTTTGGACTTGTAGGAAAGTAATAAAACAAAGGTGGAATTCCTAACATGAGTGTTGATAAGGCACTTTGGATTTTTGTTTTAAATTGTTTGTATTGCTTGGTTTCTTATACTTCATATTTCAGACTGATTTAATTGGCTAGATTATCCAGAGTGAACTTTGAACAGACACTGTGATTTTGTTATTCTTGGTATTTGAGAAGAAGAGATTTTTTTACACCAACATAWATCTTTCATCAAGGCAGAATCCACAATCTTGTAGTAATGGACAGTTACAAAATTCTATGCAATCCTGCTGGCAAGATGCTCTCTTTGATTATTAGTCCCTGCTACAAGAAGCTTAAGAAAGTATTTATCAGCTTTTTAATCTACTTTTTCTTCAGTTTGCTTTTTTCCTCTCATTGATCATGTTTTAATCCTTTAATTCTTTAGTACTTGAATTAACTTCTTATTACTAGTCTTGTGTCAGCCATTTAATATTTACCCAGGTTCAATATCAGGTTGACAAGCTGTTACTACACAGATCCCCCCATTTACCTTTTAATACGTCTGCAAAACTTTAATTGTCTTCCATTTGAAACTTGGTTACTGTGCCCAGTTCTGTTGAATCTTGGTATTTCTGCTCCAAGCTCCCWCTGGAAGGAGGCTGTATAGGAGCAAGGAATCTGGAAGTGATTTTCCAATGTCTGAGTTGCAGTTGTATATCCATCCTCTGATATAACATCACSTCTCTTTCCAACTTGCAAAAAAAGATCAGACACAAAAGTTGACTGRAAATAAATCTACCATTTGCTTGAAATGCATCTACCACTCCTATCTTTAGAAGAGAGTCACTTAAAGTATGTTGATTAATTTTATTTTTGACTCCTTAAATAAACACAAGACTCTATGCCCCCCCATCGTATTCAGTAGTAATTAATTTCTGTAGTTTYGTTTGCTTCCTTTACTGATTTCAACCCTCCACCACCTGATTATTAATTTCATTCATATCCACTGCACTCAGCCATTGCATATGTAAAATAGATWTTATGAAAGCTTTTTTCCCCATAAGAAACATACTGATTTTCTTAAATTCCTGAAACTTTATTCAGTCATAGGATTCTGATTTCTAGAGAATGTAGCCAAGTAACACTAAATCACTTCCAATTATTATTCAGTTTTATTAATATTTTATCAAATTGCTTTTATGAAATAGTTTGAATGTCTTTCAATTTGAAAATAAAGAATGTGGCATTTGCAAAACATAAATGCATAGCTTTCAAAAAAGTGAAAGGACCTAGCTACAAAAATGCTAATTTATTTTCCATTATTTCACCTCCTTAAATAGAAACTGTAATGATGGCAGCTAGTTCTCATAAATTCTCCACAATTTAAGCCTTCTGGGTTTAARAGCATGCAAAAACTCCAAACTGTAGGTAAAATTTCAGATCATTCAGAGAAGAAAATCTATTTGGTTTCTAAATATTTGAGGAAGAATATATACAAAATTCTGGCTCCCAGTTGCAAATGGTTACGTATACCCAAGACAGACGCATATGCTATGCCACTGGTCCTGTACTCCTTACTGTAGCTGTGGGGAAACAAATCCTGASAAGATTTATGGGGTTGAATTTGGAATAAAATGGAAAATGTTGACCTGGTATTTTGTTGGAGTCTGCTCCTCCACTGCACGTGTGTTGGCTCTTGAGTGAAAGGTGTCAGCATATGGCATGTGTATGTAATCTTGTTCAGAAGTCTCAATAGAATATTCCTGAGAAGTAATTGTGTCTCCAGTATCCTCAGTTGAGCAGGCTGAGGTAAAGTAAAAGTTCTCAAGTTCAAGACAGGACTTGTCTCAGCTGGTATGCACAGCAATTGCAGCAGAAAACTGCATGGCACAGCATTTTCTTCAGAATTAAAAATGTGCCTATATTCCAAAAGAACCTGCAAGGCAATATGTAACAGCATCATACACAATGTAATGAATTAGTCATGTGAAACTATTAATCATACTCCTTTCACCACTTGCTCCTCTATTAATCCATTCCTGTCAGAAATTTAACATTACAAATTCTTCAAATGTCTCATACACCTACCACTGTTTAAATTAATGTTCAGCTTCCTCAGGTCTCATTTCCCTTCAAAATACCTGTTTTTCCCAAGGAATGAGATGGTACAATTCCCATAGGAAGTTAGTTGTTATAAACACTGTAAGAGTCAGTTCTCAAATTAAAAACCTAGAATTATTTCATGCTTAGTAATGCATGACTACAATAGTTAAACTTCGTTATATTTTTTGCTAACTGCAAAATAAAAAAAAAGGAAAGAACACAAAGATTCTTTATTTTATGGATGAGTGAGTGCAGCACAAAACTGTGACATATTCGGTACTTTGCAAGAATCTGAATATGAGTCAGCAGTAGGAAATAGTTACCTGTGTAAGAATAACACCAGGTGATATCTAAAATACTTTGCTGACCTCTGAAGAGATGAAATATAAACCTGGAGGAGGATGCTGATKATATACTCTGTTTGGGGAATTGATGAGAAGCTATTTTAGGAAAACATTTACATCTCAAGAGAATGGTATTGAAATAGTAATAGAGCAGAAATCTTTCTTCAGAGTCTGGTACCTCTGGAAGGTGACTTGGGTTTTGGTGGTGTGACTGACGTTTTCAAGGTTATGTTTTTTTGGCAATGCTTCATATGGCAAAATGGAAGCACTTTTAGAACTTGAATATGTCAATAGAGTGACAAGATCATAAGACAGGGTCATATGAGATCATTCAGGCTGGAAGGGACCTCAGGAGGTCTCTACTATAACCTGCTGCTTAAAGCAGGGCCAGCTTGTAATAGGATGTTTTGCCTTGGAATGTGGTCAAGCAACTCACAAAATGCCCTATTTTACAAGTTATCAGTACTGGGTTGAGAGGGGGTTCATGTGCTACTTTTGATGTTGAATTATGCTAAAACCAGTCTGGCTTATCAGCCCCAAATTARTACTTTGATAGAGAAGCAAAAATTTGGCAGATAACCTGCTAGGGTGATGTGGAGACCTATGACTGGCAGTCAATCCTATAAAAGTCCAGTCCACTTCCATTAAGTAAGTTCCTCTAACATATTCCTTCTTGGAGTATGTCTATGAAGTTTTGTCTCTTCAAGKGGGGATGCCTCTTCAAGGATACTCCCTCAGACTGAGGGAGAGATGTGCCCATGGTGAGTTACATTCATGTCTGCTCAATACTTAGGGCTTTTTTCTGGACTGAATTTAATWGCTTTGATAGAGGGCACTATACCACTACCCTCTGAAGTCAGTAATTGACACATTTTTGACTATATCATCTTAATTTGTTTCCAAGAATATTGTGAGCAACTGCTTATGTGAGAGTAGTTCATTTGCTCAGAACATGGTGCTAATAATACCAAGGTTTTGAATTAAATCCCTCTATAAGCCATTCACTTAGGAGTTGGACTCACTGATCCTTCTGGATCMCTTCCAACTCAGAATATTCTGTGATTTCTGTGATCTGTAACTGCAGACACTGTTCTCCCCCTGTCCACAAATACACTCATTTTATCACTTTTTATATCTAATGAATTACAGGATAAAAGTGAAAATGTAGGCCTTCCTATCTGGGGGGAAATGTCTGAGAAYAAATACCAAAATTATCAGAGAAATATTTCCAACTCTCTGCAAATACTGATGAAGAGAGCAAGCAGAGCTGATGCATGGAACACAAAGGAGGAATGCATTAAACAGGAAAAAAATAAAACAAAAAAACCCCACCATTGATGCTATGCCTCTGTCCTCCTTGGACAAATAAGAAAGGTAAAAAAGGAGCCTACAAATTAGAAAAAGTAGTTTACAGTGGGTTTATTACAATGAATGTTTTAAGTGAAGGGATTGGGATTAAATTTGTTGCAAAAACAAGCAGGCAACTGAGTTGTGTTTCTCAAGATAAAAATTACTGTTACTGTATTTACCTCAAATGGAAGCACCTATAGCTGCTAATTTTTCTGATCTTCAKTTTTAGCTGATAAGCACAAGGCAGCATTAAAAATTCCTGTCATGCTTTATGCACCTGATTTATGATGACATTATGACTCAGACATAATAGGCTATATTGATYTCTGATGTCTATAAAAGGAGATTAGCTTAAGAATACTTGTCTACATCATGGTCAGACGGGAGGATTTTTTCTTTGCTTTGAATCATCATTCAGTTCTGCAGCTGATATTAAGGTTGTCCACCAGAGGAAGATTTAAGTATATGTGACTGCTATAATTTTATCACAGTTGTTCAGATTTTGGATTGATTCACAATGCAACTTTAAAAGCTTTGGTTTCATACATTGTTTTGCCACCAGTCTGACTAGCAGCAAAAGCTTTTAGTGCCACACACTCTGAGGGGAGATCATGAGAGACAGCTACCACAAACTGGCAGACAACATGGCAGCAGTAAAAATAGATGGCCATGCTCAGGCAAACTCAGTGACAAAATACTGCTAATATTGGAAAATACAAGGTTTTAATGTCCTCTCATTCAACATTTGTCTGAGTCATGCCTTTGAAATATGGCTGTGTGGTACAGAAACGTCCCATGGTCTGCTTTMTACTACTAGAAAAAGTCAGCTTCCACAGTCAGTGCTAGGAGCTGTAGTTTTATATGAACACTAATCATCAATAGTGTGACATTAAGCTATTGAGACATAATTGTGCCTCCACCCACCCCTTCCCATCAACAGTTGACTTCTATGAAGAATCACAACTTGCTAAAGCATTGTCTTATCAGTTGAATGGGTAAATTCTAATTGTCTGAAAAGCCTCAAAGAAACAGTGTAGCTGATCATTGTTTACTTAATTCAATAAGTAAATCAGAAGTTGAATTGAGTTCACAATGCATAGTTGATTTATCTATAYAGCTAACTGAGCACTGGAAAAAGTATGATAAATTTAGGGAATGTTGTACAGTAATAATGGCAGGCTCATTCACCTCCAAAAATTTTCATTTTTACTGCTTATTCCTTAAATTCTTCTTTTTTCCCCTAATAAATATCCCTATATTTAAAGCATATACTGCAATTTATTTATATGGATGTACTTTATTATACATGCTGTACATATGTACAGCATTTCCTTACCACCACAAAATTATAATCTGTACAGTGGCTAAAATGAAGGTAAGGAAATACTGTAAATATCAGTTGCCGTGAAAAATTTCATATATATGGGTAACCCCATTTTTTTGTTCCAAAATTGTTTGTTCTGTGAAAATATGTAGCACAAAACATAAAGAATAATAGTTTCAGGATAATAAATAAGTTTGCAGATGATACAAAATTGGGAGGAGCTGTTGACTCCCTCCAAGGCAGGGAGGCCTCGCAGAGGACCTGGACAAACTGAAGGGCTGGGCAATAACCAACCATGTGTGCTTTAACAAAGACAAGTTCCAGATTCTGCACCCAAGATGGGACAACCCTGGATGTACAGACAGACTGGGGAATGAGAGGCTGGAAAGCAGTGCCATGGAAAGAGACCTGGGGGTCCTGGTAGATGGCAAGTTGAACATGAGCCAGCAGTGCCCTGGCAGCCAGGAGGGCCAACCCTGTCCRGGGGGCATCARGCACAGCATCACCAGCCGGGCAAGGGAGGGGATTGTCCTGCTCTGCTCTGAGCTGGGGTGGCCTCACCTTGAGTGCTGGGGGCAGTTTTGGGTATCACAAGAATGACATTGAGCTGCTAGAGAGTGTCCAAAGCAGGCAGAAAAGGTGAAGTGCCTTGAGGAGAAGCTGTGTGAGAAGCAGCTGAGGTCACCTGGTCTGTTCAGCCTGGAGAACAGGAGACTGAGAGGAGACCTTTGTGCAATCTACAATTCCTCTCAACAGTGAGAGGAAGGGGAGGGACAGACAAGTGACCTCTGTGGTGTSCAGTGACAGGACCTGAGGGAATGGCCTGAAGTTGTGTCAGGGGAGGCTTAGGTTGACACTACAAAAAGATTTTTCACTGGGGGGTGGTTGAGTACTGGAACAAACTCCCCAGGGACGTGGTCACAGCACCAGCCCAACAGAGTTCAAGAAGCAATTGGACAAGCCTCTTGGGCCAATGGTGTGACTTTTGATGTGTCCTGTGCCAGGCCAGGAGTTGKACTTGGATGATTTTTGTGGGTCTCTTCCACCCCAGAATAAACTATGATTCTTTGATTCTTTTTGCTTTATGATTTGTCTTTTAATTTTTTTTTCAAATATACAAGTAACTCTACAGTTGCTTAATACTAAAACTAGACATTTTACAGCTAAGAGCAATCAAGTTTAAAGTCAGAAGTTTCTGCTTCTGCAGTGAGCTAGTCCCAAAACTTAAATTTCCACCATTTATGARGGTTTTTTATTGCATATTCACATGTTTTTTCACAATAGCTAGAATAAATTGTTATCCTGTAGTCCTTTGACTGTACCAGAAAAMCATTTTATGAGCAATCCTCAGATACTGAAATCACTCTGCCTTTTAAGTGGCAGGATTTTTATTTGCAAAAGCATCTAGGAATATAGCAAAATCCATCCCAGAAGCAACATGAGTTTAAGTACACAACAGTTTCCTGTTTTGTTTTGGAATCAGATGTTTTAAGTAACAGCATTTCAAGAGCTTCATGGTGAAACTTAAGAGCTGTGAACTTATCTTAAGGTTCCYTGGTTCCTTTACTGAGATTAGTCTATGCTTATATTGTACTCCTAACCTTACAGCTAAAGTCTATATCTATGAAATAGAACACTTTAAAGACAATATARTTGGATAATTATAAATTTTTAAAGAACTTTTTCTATACAGAATATGTGACCTCGCCTCCTGTATAATTTTAACTACTTAAGAAAATAATTTGCAAAATGTTGAGTAGAATATATTTGGATTTTGTCCCAGGTAAATCCAGGTAAACATAGGACATATCCAGGCAGAACACCTTGTTTAGCACCACAAATTGTCAGCGTGTTGACAATTTGAAACAACAGTTAAAAAGTGTTGTTGTGGGGATTTTTGTCTTCACTAGCCAATCTGTCTGAAAGATCTTTACTGAAGTAATTGTCACTTTTTTTGTCTTGCATAACACCTTCTTTTTTTTTAAACTTTCACATATTTCTTCTTTGTACGTGTTGTCTTGTACCAGAAAAYGTAGGGGAGATGCAACCTATGCACCATTTTACTTGGCTTTGACTCACATATTTTAAAGTTAAGTTTTTAAAAATCTTTGTCTTTTTAGGAGTTTCATTCCTTCCCAGTCTCTTGATGTAAGGTTCTTTTTCAAAATGTGATATTGTGTTGCAGTTAAATATTCATTTTCTTCCCCTTTCAATCTTCAACTATAACTTTGTTGTCTTTGCAATCCTCTTTGATAAGATTTTTAATTCAATACATTAATTTTATACTAATTTTACTCAAGTATTGTAGAGGTTACATTTTTTATTTAGGAAAAAGTGAAATAAAGGGTGAAAAAAAATTAAGGTGATAAAAAAATGGAGATCTATATGACCGGTGAAAGGCRAAAAATAGAGCTAAGAGAAGATATGGAAAAATTATAATAATGTGGAAAATTTAATAAAGTAAGAACAAGTTGATTGGTTCACAGTTCACTAATAAGAAAAAAAAATCAAGATCAGGTCTAAAAAAATTATTTTTCTAAAGGAAAAAATATCATATTTTAAAAAACTCAAAGTAATCTTTGAGTTGAGAATATTATATTTTAAAAAACTCAAAGTAATCTTTGATTGTTGAGAATCTGTTGAGCCAAACCCAAGAGCCTTCTACAATAAAATAGCTGTTGTTTCATATAAAAATTAATCTGTCAAAAGTCTTTCAATCCCAAAGGCCAGATTATAATGTTTTAAAAAGTATTCTCCCACCTGGATGATGCCATTTGAACTGTCTCAAGTAGCACAGTGTGAATTTTATCAAAAGGGCTGTGATACATTTTACAATTTTAAGCTGTAWCAGTATATTGGGATAACAAATGCATGCATGACCTGAAAGATATCTGAATAATAGGCTAGGAATGCATGGTAGCATTTTATGGTAAAGACTCTCCACAACACACACTTGGCTGACAGCCMAAGAGATCAACTTGTTTTCTTTCCCATTTGTCCGCCATCAGCAGTCAGCAATTTTCTTCWTTCCTGCTCAAGGAGACTTCACTTTATACTTCTATCTCGGGTGATATGGCTTTTTTTAATGTATAGTGAGAAGAAAATAACAAAGACTGCAAATGAAAAGGAGCTCATCTCTAGGATTTTAAAATCCAATTTGGTACAGAGCTAACAATACCTGTAAACCTTCATTTGCATGGAGTACAGTCACACTGACCAGACTTATCACCTTCTGCTTGCTTTRATGTCAAAACATCCTATCTGCTACCTTCTATCAGCACAGTTTTTATGGGAAAATGTGGAGAGATGGAGTGCAAGAAAATAAAGATAGTGCAGAAGGTGGTCTCACACCTGAGGAGTTGCAGCTGTACTAATCACCAAAGATTAGGAACAGGCCTGCCCTTAATAGGCCACAGCTGTGTCCAATAAGAAGAGGAGTGCTACAAAAGAGTGGGTTAGCTRGATGARGAGAGAGTTGGAGTTTGTTGGCTGAGCTGTGAAGAAAAAGGAGTCAGTGCTGTGAGGAGATGCCCRTGAGAAATTACCAAGAAGGTATGGGACTTTTGCAATAAGATGGCAACAGGAAARCATATGCTTTTCAAGACTTTAAATATAGTAACTAGCAATGGTAATATCATAACCTTGTTGAAATTGCTTGATTTACTTTTAACATTTGAGTTCTTGGACAAGGAAAAAGGACTATGAGGGACATTAAATTAACAGTCACATTCAAGTAAGAAAAGGTCGAAATAAATAGTGATGCAAATGATATTTGAATTTAAGTTCATAGCCAAATTCAATTTATCTGAAAAAAAAATCCTGCAACACCCTGTATTCTAAGCCACTCTTGATATAAGRTGTTCTTTGCATTTTCTTTCTTTCTCTGTGAAATAAGTTTCTTCAAGCTTATGTGTCTGAAGAATTATAGCACGTTATTTTACATGTAGTCTTAGAGTTGAAGTCAGTAGGCTTTGTGTTTTGCAAACTGTTTTCCTATAAAAAACCTGTTATTTAAGATTTGTTTCATAGGTCCAAGGTTAGATACAGGTTACTAAAATACAGATGCATACCAAGGTCTGCAAATCAAAACTCCAAAGCCTAATTTAAAGCTTTTTTATCCTGTTTAATCAGCAGCATAAGAGTAGACAATTCCCTTGTGTGCTCCAGTTAACTGAATGTTATTCCTTAGTTAAACAGTAAAGCTATTCTGATTAAGTTTATGTTCATTCATTGAGTCAAAGAAATAAGGGATGGAAACACCTCTGAGGTCATCTTGTCCTATACCTTGTAGGTGTAGGAGTGTTCCCAGTGGGAATAGAAGTTTTGTATACTTCAGCTTTAACCAATTCAAATAATGTAGTTTCTGTCTCTTCCAGTGAGAATTATTAAGCAATTTAACAGACTTAAACACTTTTAACAGTCTTTCAAAAAATTTGGTAATGCTCAGTTTGCATTTGATTTTGAGTTTCTGTCTGTTATATAGAATWTGGCTCAAGCAAAGATCTCTCTTCCACATACAGTGTTTTCAAGTAATGCTAGACCTTTATGAAAGCCTTACTTCTTAGCTGATGAAGACTTTATAAAGCTATCTCCTAGTGGTTTTGATTTATTAGATTTTTTGCTTTGCTAAGCATTTATCATTGAAATGTTTGTTTCAATAAAGTTTCTTCTCCAGCTGGATTCTTGAAAACTATTTATTGGTAGCCTAGGGGATTTTTGGGAGGGGTTAGGCCATTTTTTTTTTCTTTTCATGGGGGTGGTTAGAGGTGGAGCTGTCTTGTTTACTTTGTGTTTAAAATATTTACATCATTATCCGTTTTGCTTCTTATCAAGCTTGTAATATGAAGCATTTTTAAAGCACCTCAAAACTCATCCCTGGTTGACTCTGCTTTGACTTCATTGCCATAAAATGTATTTTTAAAAGGTGGGGAAATATTCCACAAATATGGCAAATAAGTTTATGTACATTTGAATAGGTTCCATTTGAAATATGTGTTTGCAGAACAAACTCAAATWAACTTTGATTTCATAGCTGAAAGTTTATGTATGAGTATTTAGAGATGGCTAGTGGCTTTGTCAAGGGGAAGGAAGGTCCCTCAAGTAGGGACTGACTGATTAAAAAAAATCCATTGCATCAGCAGTTTTCAGAGGCCTTATTCTATAGCACTCCAGGTGCTATTCTTAGGAACTGTGTGCCTTCCTCTAGGCACGGAGCTCTTTGCCCTAACAGTCTTCTACATCAATTATATATCAACCTCTCTATGACCTTGTGAGGCAATCAGGAATTCTACAGAAACCTAAAGCCTCACATAAACTCACAGTACGGGCASAAAAACTAAGTCAATGGACAACATGCCATACTTCTCAGGTTGCCCATACCTGCAGATCTTAATCCTGGTTGTAAGCCTGGAATTCCCTTCTACTGCCTCATGATCCCAAGTCCTTTCCATCCTCAGCTAGTATTGGGAAGCCATCTCTTACTAAAAGAGATGATAGCTTGGGCTTCTGTCTTGTTAATGGGTAGCACTTTKTGACTAGAACAGGAGTGCTTTAATGCATAACACCTGTGACACTGTATAGTAACTGAATGCACAATCATTTTAGTATTTGAATTTCTTCTCAGAAATCAACTTTATAACTATCTGTCGAAACAAATTCCACCTTTTGTTACTTCTACATAAGCTATGAGTTTCTAAAACATCTCCCTTTTTACTTACTGGGGTGAATCTGTATGTTAAGTTTCAGCCTGTGTGAATTCAATAAATACATTTATGAGGGGTGAGTTTGGTATAAAATCTTATCAGCTCCATGTTTTTCACTMAGGTGACTGAGCTTGAATGTATATTTAGCACTATAAATATATTAACTTTAAAGATGTAAATGGGAAATGAAAAAGAAAAATGAAACTGTTTGCCCTTAGAAGAACAGCATAATGCCTTGCTCCGAAAAATCAATTTTTATGGGGTTTCATTTTGATACAATAAGGTTAGTTAGACATAATCTTTAGCTTCCAACTCCCTAGTATCTGCTGCAGTGAAATAAAACCTGCAAAGTCTCACTTGATGCGGAAGGTGAACAGGAATTACCATAATGGTGCCTCGAGGTCTAAATGCTCTGAACCAAGTTCAGAGAAATGCCTTGGTGGATCAGTGGACAGGATTTCTTGGGAATCCCTCTGTTTCACAGTGACAACTTTTGTATTTTCAGATGCAGTGTGGGAGCTGGCTGCTCTGTAGGGTGCGGCCACATTTTCAGCGKTGTCTTCAACCAGAGCTTTTGCACCATGAATGCAATTCAAGTATATTTGTCAGGGCATAGGGGGAATRAAGGTGAGAAGAGGAAGGCCCTGTCTGAACAGTCATCAGTGTTACCACCTGAATATTTGCCTAACCAAGAGTGGTGGTTACTTAAAAGCTATGAACTGCTCTTAAATAGGTCTCCACAGCCRGCTTTCCTATGCTCTATCCCTGTTTTAGGATAATCCAAATATGCCCCACCCCCGTGTATGTCAAGGACAGAGAGGTAAAAAATACACTCATTACTCCTGACTGTTCCAAGTCAATACACACAGTGCCTGTGCTTCATGGCAGTCACAGAGACAGAAAGACATCATCACAGAAATGTTTCCATCAAAGCGCTGGCCCTGGCTTTTMATTACCAGAACATGGTGACACATAATGGTCTGGAACATCATGACCTTGACTACCAATGCTGAGTACCACCTGGACACAAGTCTCAAATAGTAAAACATGGTTGGATGCTTTTAAAAAGCAACTGCACTTAGGTTTATCATCACCTGAGTTCTGATACAATAGAGGAAAGAAAAAAAACTGCAGTCCATTATAAAAATATAGTTAAAAATAACTGAGGATGAAGAGTAAAGGTGGATTCAAGCACTCTGTAGCTGGGGTTTCAYGAATTGTTTTTAGTTCCTTATTGGCAGGCATTTTGAAAGACTATAGAAAATAGAATCCATTTGTTTTGCTTTTAASACTTATTGCTATTCTTAGCTTTTTTACATTGATTATATAGGTCATGATCTATGTACTTCAATAATGTGTGATCAAAAAGAATGGGATTGTGTGCATTCATATTGAATTTTGGAGAAAATAATTTTTGCCTAATGCAGCCTACAAAGGAACCAAGTAGAATAAAATGCAATAAAATGTCAGAATACAACAAGAAAATAGGTCTGTAGGTTGCCTAGTATGTGGAGATCCTTCAATATAGATAAAGACTGCAAAACAAACAACACAAAGAAAGAACTTAATTAGGCAATGAAATACAGGTATTTATGTATAGAAAGAAAAACTAATAATGGAATGCACTGACAAAAGCAAATACAGTTGTGAACAGGAAACAGATTATATACAGTTATAAATAAGCAACAGACAGAGGAAATGGGACACTCAGCAGTATATTTTCCTAGAAGATAAGGCAAATTAAGTTGCAATAAATTCCCCCCAAGTGTACAGCTTTGTAAGAGAAATAATTTTCCTTTAATCAAGCTGAATGGTACCACATTAGAAAAATCGGGAGGCAACAAATTCATTTGGTCCTATCTGCTATGAGACAATGGATTAAATACAACAGTGTGAATGCAGAAAATAAGAGACCTACCAAACTAGAGTGGAACTTGCTGCMTTCAATTTCCAAGGGAAAAAATAAAAGCTTCATGCTGTTTCTGCYAGTATTTGAGCATTTGTATACAGTGCAAAAGCACTTCCAGCAACAGTAAATTGTCAATGCAAATGAGAAAAAAATATTATGCTCTACTATAAAAAATTCCTTTTTATTTTTAAAAATATGAGGYATCACAAGCTTATATACATCGGCTGATAATGAACTGAAAAGTAGTAGATGAGTTACAAGAGGAAGGAAAAATATCAAAAAGCCTAGCCTTGGACTGGCAGTGAAATAAGTGTTTTTTTTTAGGGCAGCTGGATGAGAGGCTATTCACACTTCTCCTCCACTAAGTTTTGCTGTATTCATATGTAAAATAGATCATGAACAGCAGACTAACATTATAACAAACTCATCAAATTAYTACTGGTGAAAGCAGATCCTGGCATGTTAAGTAATCTTTTTTTCCTATGATACTTGTCACTTCAGGGATTTTCTGCTTAGTATAAGGAAACAACTTACAAAATCCATCCTATTCATGGTASTGAAGATGTAGTACTTCAAGAATGGGGAAGTAATCTTCTATAGATTACATTTTTCACTGTAGAAATGAAAAATGCCGTTAGCATAATGTAAATGACCTTCTTAGGGTTTGTATTGCTGATCCCTTGCATGGGTCAGCAGTAATAATAAAACATCCGTATATTCAATCCAAAACATTTTCATCTTTACTTTGGTGATACTTAGATTTAGYAAGGTACCTACAATTAGTAATCCCTGACACTAAGATCAGAGACCATTGAATTGACTTTCTGGAGCTCCTCTTAGTAGACAGCAATAATGATCCTGCCCAACAGCAATAATCTTTTAAGATGCTTTGCAGTGCAATATTCTTATTGTCAAATTTACTCATTAATCACTGAAACTCTGGTGGTATCCTGTAATTTTCTATAACTAACCAGAAGTAGTGGTAATAGTTCCTAAAGCTGGAATCCAGCTGTGCTGCAGTCGTCCAARATCAGTATTTCCGTGATCACCTCTCTGAATAACATTGTTCTCTTGAATTGTGTACAGTTTCTAACCAGCAWATCTGTCCAATGATAATATGGTTCTGAGTAATTYCATTGAATGTAAATCCAAATGCTGATCAACTTCTACATTGGGCCTCATACCAATTTCAAAACTGRTATTTTATTGCAGTTGCATTAACTTTTATGTAGCGTAATGCTGAAAATATCAAAGGAGCTGCTCTTCCTTTACACCAGTAGGAGGGAAGAGAGCACTACCATCTAGTCTTGCTTTTTAGAGTATACCATTTGCTTTTTTAAAACCATGCACTTAGTCTGTATTTCTAGCTATGTTTCATCCTTTACTAAGYAATTTGAAGTGTTAACATTGGAAATATGCTTTAAACATAAAGGTACATTTAACAAAGCTCAGTATGACTTTCCCCTGGCATGAAGTAAGTTAATTTTTCATCACTTGGGAGTATATCTTCTTGCATAATAAAAGCAGATAATTCATTGATGTTTAAGGGTATTCTTGAAGAGCTAGAAGAGAGTATTTTGACTGGCTTTATTGCACTGAAATGCCTGCAGTTTAGATGATTTCCAAGGAATTTCAAAGCAAACAAGTAAGCAAGCTCTACTCCTAAATAATTTCATTTTAATCCAAGCTTCTTTGAGAAATAGGTGTAAAGCAATGCTAATCTTACTGGGCTACAGCAGATGACTGAAATGGGCAATATTTGCCATAGAACATAGGAGGCCAAGCCTGTGAGGCGGGATGGTGTATGTGTGGTTTTTCATTTACATCAGCTCTAGGATGYTCCTACCTGTGCTTAGCTTGCTGCCTCCTTGGGTTGCTCTTCCCAGCCTTTTTCGTTTTATGTTGGATGAAGAAAGAGGTGCAGACCCTATTTAGTGAGTTATCCYGTCCACCTGGACAGTTTAGAGATGTACTTAACAAACCTAGGGCCACCATGGGACATGCAGCCAGTACCAGCAGTTCCTGTGGCRTGTGCTCTCTGCTTATCCCAAATAGGCACCATGGGGGAATTCTGGCTGTGGATGCCAGGGGATTGGTGTGCAGGGGGAGCTGGGAGAGGCCCTGGGAGGACTCTACCCTATGCTCAAAAGGCACCACAACATCCTGGAGCACTCTGTCTTGATTTCTCAGCCCACCTCAGTACCTATCTCCAGTCCTATCCTCATTTCTTCACCAGGAAGGCAGGACACATCCCCACCAGCCTGCAGGTATCTGTTGGCTCCATCAGATGTTTTGAAACATGTAGAACAGTCCTGCAAGAACTTGAAGAGCTGCCTTGTATCTAAGACTGGTTTACAGAACATATGGCTTTCTTCTATGTATAAAGCAGGAAATAATCAAATATCTTCAGTAATGGAAAAATATTTTCCTGAAAGTGTTTTGACTAAAGTTATCAGTGATATTTTCTTAATAGCTTTTCATTTGTTTGTTGTTTGATCTGTAGAGCTGACTTTAAATGTCTTTATTATTTAGTCCATAATTTACTCAGTTTAAATGACATGTTATGCATCTCAAAATAAGTTGCAATGCAGTCATTCAGTCTGTCTCTTTTATCATGAAAATAATAATCTCAAAGTGACCTTTCAAAGGTCTCCTAGAATACGAAAAATCCAGCAATTCCCTGAGAGACAAAAAATGCTTCTATATCCTGGTAATATGATTTCCTTATAGCAGTTATACAGGCCACTGGGATTACTCACATTCTTGTAATTAAGATTATGCTTAAATACTTTGCWAGTGCATGTGCAGAATATATATTTCGCTTTCATCTTGCTTACTTTTCTGCAGTAATTATGATTCCAAATTTGACTAATAAACTACTTTTGAAAGTTTCTCAAACAAAACTTATTTTTGGTAGGGAATCATTACATTTTGACATGGATCATTTTATTGACATCAACAGCTTTTTCTAGGACATTTCTGTCAGGATGTGCAATAATTATTTGTTTATGGATACTCAAGGATGAGAGACTAAGAAAAATGTAAGGGGAGAAAACACAGGTTTAYGGTTCAGAATATAGAGAAATCTTGCTTTATGAAATAGAAAGCGAATCTGGTCACRTTATGAAATCTTCATAATTTGATCCCGAGGCCCTTCAAAAAACAACCAAGGAATAAAAAACCACTGTAAATCCAATCAAGATTGCTAGAAATTTCAATGTGAGAAACGGAAATGAAATCTTGAGAAACTGAAAAGGACTTACAAAAGCTCTGGAATGGAGATAGGATCAAAGGAAATGCGATTGAAGGAAAAAAAAAAAATTAGTAAATTTAGTGACTACATGAAAATGGACCAAGTTTACATGAGGTGCAGTGCAAAGGACCAAAAGAGGAAAAAACTAAGCTCACAGATGCTGCAAAATCAGGAGAAAAAATCAAGGAGGAAGACACAACTTTGAAGGGAAGATATGATAGACATGGCATGAATACAGAAAAAAAATAAAAAAGAAAAAAAAATTGTTGCCGAAGTGAAAGCCATCAAAAGGCATAGGATGTCATCAAGTGCAGGGACATGGACCAAACATTGCCCAATTGATCTCCACTGAAATCACAAGATTTCGTTTCCCRTACCAAAAGGAAAATCTCGGAGAGTTCAAAGGATTYCACAATATCTTGTTGAGTATCTCTGTTACTCTCAGATGATTGTAGCTGTGTGGAGTTGAGAGAAACAGAACCTCTTAGCCCATATTCTTTTAAATAAAGATGAATTTAGCAACAGCTTAGAGCTTTTCAGGAACCTTACAGGGTCCTCCAGCCTGAACTGTTGAGCCTGACAGGAGGGTGTTATCAGAGCCACTATACCGGATTTAAAAGGCTCCAGGGACCAGAAACCACACAGAATGCAGGAAACAGTCCTGGTGGGCAACAAGCTCTTCATGAGCCCACAGTGTGTTCCTTGTGGCCAAGAAGGCCAATGGGAYCCTGGGTGCATTGAGTAATGGATGCATTAGGAAGAGCATTGCCAGCAGGTCACGGGAGGTGATCCTGCCCCTCTGCTCAGCCCTGGTGAGGCCACATCTGCAGTGCTGTGTCCCATTCTGGGCTCCTCAGTGCAAGAGAGACACGGAGCTCCAGAAGCAAGTCCAGGAGAGGGTGAAAGAGATGATCAAGGGACAGGAGCATCGTTCTCACAAAGAAAGGCTAAGGAAGTTGGGTTTCTCCAGACCTCAGAAGAGACAACTGAAATGGGAACTTCATCACTGATATAAGTATCTGAAAGGGAGAGGGTCAAGAGGATGGAGCCAGGCTCTTCTCAGTGATGTCAAGCAACAGACCTAAAGACAACAGGCAGAAACTGGTGCACAGGAAGTTCCACCTGAATATGAGGACAAAGTTCTTTACTGTATGGATGCCTGTGCCCTGCAACAGATTGCCAAGAGAGGGGGTAGAGTCTCCTTCACTGAAGATACTGAAGAACTATCTGGAAACAATCCTGTGCCATGTGCTCTTCTTGAGCTGGGAGGTTGGGCCGGATGACCTACTGAGGTCCATTCCAACTTCACTCATTCTGTGATTGTGTTGCATTTTTGTACTGTTCTCCAAATTCAAACTTAACTGTGAGGCATAACAATTTATCTTACTTGGTCTCTCAGTTCCACAATATGTTTGAATTTCTATTAGGCTTTGGCAACCTGTTCYTAAATGTAGTACATACTTTGCTCAGTGATTATGATGATAAATTCTTTGTTGAGGGAATCTGCAGGATGAGGCATAGTGTGAGACTGCTTATGAATCTCCTGGCAAATAGGCAGGACTCTTCCCTGTTTCTCACAGAGCTGTCAAAGAAACAATTAATGTGTTAGTGTGATCATACACTGTAAAGCGTCTTATGCTGCTGGCAATAATTATGTGACCCAGCTGAGTAATTTTTTTTTCTAAAGAGAATGAGATACCAGATAAATTACAGTCAGTGAAATCAATAGCTTTTTATGCAAGGTCTGAAAGGCCATTTTCTTATGTTTTCCCTCTTCTGTGGAGAACAGTCATCAAAGTAGCTGAAATATGTCTGCAATAAATGCATTAATTTCTGTAGCTTTGATATGGGCAACAGTCTTATGCTTTGCTAAGGAAACAGCAGGTCTGCTTTTTCTATTCCTGTTTTACCAGATTTCTATTACCTTGCCTTAGGAAGTATAACCTCTCAGGAAATATGGCTGATATATGGGGACACATGAAGCTTGGGAGACATTATTATTCAAGGACAGAATAACCATACTGGTGCTGACTTCTCATGACACCATGTGTTCCTGTGTTCTGCATGCTAACAAGACAGCACAAGAAAATGTTTGAAGTCAACTCACACTATTGCTTCTTACCTAGATGGAGAAAGGAAGCATGATTTTCCTCAGAAATTTACTGATCGGGTCATGTAATAAGTTTCCCTGTGCCATTTAAATGGTGTAAGTAGTAAAAAATATTACTCAGTTTTTGAATTAGAATTAAAAAGCAAATGTAGCGGCATGGGGTTTAGATGGAGATGCTGCCACCTATTTCCCAACAAGCATCTCCTGGGCAAAAGCAACTTGGGTAAGCACTCAGGCAAAGCAGTCAAGTTCATATACACCACACTCACCATGGCTAGCTCAGCGAAGAGAGGCAGAAGGGCCTTTTGTATGTTAAATTCCAGTGAAGGTTTATTTCAGCATGCCAGAGGGAAATCAGGGACAAAAGAWGAAACCATGTGGTGTTCACAAGGTTAAATATGGGATCTGAGGGCATGGGGGCAACACAAAGGGGAGGGAAAAGGGCATTGTCCTACAGGGAAGATAGGGCCAGCCACCAGGGACACCACAACCAATGAGCAAACAGGGAAAGGAGAGACCACAAGAATTAGGGACATATGGGGAGAGGAACTGGGGTGGTTCTTGTGTGGTGCAAGGCTCCATGGGGGAAGCTTTCTCTTTGAGCCTAGCTGGAGACTCTATGATGTATTCTTCTAAGGCAAGGCCCTGGGGATTTCCCTAGAGGGTTCTGTTGAGGAATGGCTAACATGACAGGGGTCACATAGACATTCACTTGTTAGCACACCAAAAGCTGGMAAAGTACTRAACCCAGCTAATTTAGTCTCTGCACCTGCAAAACATCGTGTCCTTGAGCATAGCCGTGTTACCGTAACAAGGTGCTGTAGTCGAGAGACTAGAGACATGAGAAAAAGCAGATGCAACTCCTTTGGAATGAAGAAGCTGATATCTTAATATAACCAATAGACTGCTTAGCTTTAGAATATGTATRAGCTTATTACTTGTTGTCTATAAAGTCTGGTGCTAGAAATGAATAAACGGAAGCTTTCTGAACACTCATATTGAGTGTGAAGTTTTCCCTGCACCAGACAAATGGCCAACCATAACAGGTTCAAAAGATTCCACAACTCCCATTTTTTCTTACTATGAAGACTTCCCCAATGGACTTCTGCAGACACTTAACTAAAAAGGGAAACATAAATAAAATKATAAAAACAATGATTTCAACCAAAAAAAATTCCTTTAACAAAAGATTAAACCCATCCTCTCAATCCCCAATGTCTGAAAAGTTCATTGAATCAAATGCATGTGATATGGCATGTGTTGGTAGACTTAACAGTGTAAGGAGTAGTTTCAAAGATGTGATGCTCATGTGAAATTTGGATGAGCAGTTCTGCAGCCATTATCTCCAGTGATCTCTGTCAGATGTCTAAGGATGTGTTAGAGTAACTTAAGGTATTGCAGTGCTTTTTCTCACAAATATGACCATGGTGGTAATGCAGTAACAAAGCCTGAGAAACCGAGAAACCATGGTGACTGGAGATAGCTTGGGGTTCATCTTGCAGTTATTTAGCATTGCTAGAACTAGAATTTTACTGAGGTATTTGATAATAACTAGGATTAATAATCTGTCTCTTTTATATTACTCTGACATCAGAATACTTACACATTTATAGAAGAAACTGAATATCTAATAGACTGATGTTACAAGGCAGGAGAAGAAAGGCACCAGAGGTCTTTGGATTAATCCCCTATGTTGCAAATTAATCATGGCCTGTGTCTAAATCCTTTCTAAATTTTTATATCTATATCCTTCTACTACTTTTCAGAATTCCTCAGTTTTGAACAGCAAGAGATTGAAAATTTCTTCTTCTAAATACAATTCCACTCCCAGAAGCCTGTTTTTCAAACCCTACAACAATGCAGTTCTAGCCCTCTTCTAGTTGAGTGTAATCRAACCTATGCAGTTTTACGAACTGCCTCTGTCAGTTGTATTTCCCTATAGTAATTTTAGAACACACTGGTTAATTTTGGACAGGGTTTAAAACCAGTAAAGTTTTCAAAGTTCTATTTTCAAAGATTCCTACATATTTTCTGAGAAGAATACCTGAGTACAGCAGAGATGAAAACCAGTGACCTCTGCTGAGAGATAAAACAAACAGAAATTAGTTCCTGATATACCTGGAGAGGCTTATCAGTGTGTGTGTATGTATCTTTGGGTAACCCACAGTGATCCTCTCTTTTTGCCTGATGGAGTTGTTTTGGAGAATTGACTTGATTCATTTGAGGTATAGAGGGAACATGCGGTATTGAATAGGACAACAAAGGATAGAAATGTTTGTCTTACTCTTCATGGTACAAAAAAATAAAAAGTTTTGCCTTTCCCATGAAACCTTACCTAAATGGTCAGAGAAAAAGGTAGTGCATCAGTGGCAACATTCGGTTTTGTTGTTTTCTTTTTTTCTGTAATAAAGATGAGTTAGAATAAGCAGTCTTCTGCTGTTCCTGAACCATGCTTAGGGTAATTTGTCTTCTGAGACTTGTGACTAATGGCTTAAACATGACAACATTCACAAGTGTTTATTTCCATTTTGCAGATTTATAAGGGAACTAAATCTGTTCAATGTAAACAAAGCAAGATGAAATCCATGTTTATGATCGATGTATAAAAAATGTAAGGAGAAGAAAAAAAAGGAAAGAAAGCTAATAAAATTGTCTTAGGGCCATAGCACTTTCACTTTGAAAACAAGCATAAAGTCTGGAAGTTAAAAGCTTGCCTCAGGCATAGTGCAGAATATCATGAGGCAAATTCAGAAGCTGGAAGCCTCAGTCCTGGATCTTTTTTATATGYGGAGTCAGTCTAATATGGCAGCAGTGTCCTCTTTCACAACAAAGTAAGTTGTATTGAACACAGGTTAACTGAGAATGGTGTCTATTTTCATGCATCTTGAGCTTCTCCAAGATATCAATGAAAGCCTAAATAAGGAAGTTCAGAGCAATAGCAGAACATCAGCAGAATAAGAACTGAGGAAAACCAGTCACCACTCATCACTGTTTCAGCTGCTTTAGCCATTAAGTCTAAAGAAAGTACTAAATTATAAAAAAAGAATATTTTTGGAACAATAACAGAGACACAATTATTCTCGAATAATTTTGGAATAAGGATGAACGTGTATTTTATACCGTAAGAGGGTCATCCAAACTTTAAAATTGCATAAGTAATGATGTTTATGACTTAGGCTTAGCTTAATATAAATTAATTGCACAGTAGAAAACATTTTATATCAACACCTCCTTTTCAGGTTTCCACCACTCTTTGAAGCTTTTTTTGGCGTCCTCTTCCTAAACTGTATCAYAAATTAATAAAAGTACCTGTTAACTTGAATTTAAATTAATTTTTGTTATTTCTTAATAAACAAGAGACTAGCAAATATGCCTTATCTCTTCAAAATATAAACCATCTAGCCTTTTTTTTAGAAAGAGTGTCTCCCACTCCCTGCCCCAAATAAAAAATATTGGGCTGTATTCTATCAATGCATAGAATGCAGTAAAATTTGAAATGAATGTGTACTTTGGAAAGCAAGAGAATTGTTTCTCTGAATGATAGGAGAAAGAAGTGCTGTCCTTGAAACAGCAAGTGCTAGTCATTGGAGCATGTGACATCCCCAATGGGAATACTATAGGGTCTGTTTTGTTTTGCCTCTGAACAGTCACTATATTGAAATCAAATGCAGTAATTGATTATGTTGATTACAAGTAAATATTTGATCAGTCTAAACTGACTGATCTGCTGAAGTATGAAAATAGCYCAAAGCAAAATGCCCCTGAAGTTTCCCTTCACAAAGCTAACACACTGATTAGTCATGTCTTAACACATCCTGGGGACTTAAAAAATATTTGATCAGTTTTCTTTGTATTGCATCACAAACTTAATTCCAACATTTCTTCAGCAGAAAAATGCTAGCATTGATTTAACCTTATGTGAGTTGTGAAGCTGAATGAGAAGTAGTGTKTCTTCTGTCCTCCACAGAGAAAACCTCTGCATTTAACCCTAGTTGTGATTTTTCTCTTTGAGCGTAATATAATTAATTTCACAATTATTTTCTTCATCTTATTAACAACAGTGCAGGTAATTAGTGTTTGTTCTTRCTTCTAAAGTTCAAAAATTCATATACTATCCTTATGAGGGAAAGGTAGTGTTGAATTCATTTAGAATGAGAGCTGTAACAGCATCAGAAAATGGTGGATATTTTTTTTTTTTATTTTAAGGTAGTGGGAGGAAATAATGACTTTTGTTACTGTTCTTGGCTAAAGGCCTGGTGGTTAAAAGCATTTTGTGTTTGTTTGCTATAGAATTCATTATCAGAGCTTTGCAATCTTAAATTAATCTCCATAAGCATGATGATAATTCCTGTGGCAGGTTTGTGGGTGTAGAGAGAAGGAAACAAAACACTTGATCCAGCTTCCATGGTTGCTAGGGCAAGAATCTCATTGTCTCTAGAATGGGATTCTATGAAAGTAAAACTGTGCATAATTGCATTTTAATGACAATGCAAACAAGCAGTTCACCTGAAGGTACTGGAAGGGTTGTTGCTGCCCATTCTGTTTCATGTAGCACCTCCCAATGGAGGTCAGCAAGCTCCAGTAATTATTGCTGTGCAGCATCTCAAGCTCTTTTGWGGTTGTTCCTACTGATGCTTAAAAAACCTCAAGCAAACAAAACACCAGATCCCCAAAAAGCAGAAAAAAAAAGCCCCTATACCTGTTCCCTGCTGACTACTGCTTGGGAAAAAAAAAGTCCCTATACCTCTTACCTGATGAAAACTGCTTGTTTGAAAGAAGATTTTGATGGATACACCAATGTATCACAGCTACTCCCAATGGATACTGCAGCAGGAGAAGTTATTTGTAGTTACTGTCTTTGAGTGAATAAATATCAATTTGCATGCCCATTATGAGGTTTTGCAAGCATAATGTGTGCAAAAGCATTTATGTCAGGCACAGTGAGTTTGCCTATAAATCTTGAAAGCAAATGTTAAGATCAAAGATATGTTTGAAGTTCTGAGTACATAGGGAAACAGGTTGCTTAATGAGAAGTGCAGGGCTTGAACGCTTGCAACACTATTTCCTTTAGGTTTTTGTTCTGATGTTGTCTCAGTGTTTGAACTTGTCAGATGGTATCCTAAGTGTAATAACTGCCATTTCTAACAAATCTGTTTTCCCTTTCTCTCATCTCCCTCTTGGAAGGAAGAAGTGGGATTAGCTGTGCATTCTAAWTTTTTTTATCTGTTACTGAACATGAGCAAACCAGTTCCTCCATGAGACAGAGTTTGTGGATGTTCAATTAACCTTCCTTCCCAGGTGATAATTTCTGTCCCTGTACTGTGCCCTCCATTCCCAAGGTGGAACTGTTTGTGGGGCTGTAATATGATCTGAAGGAGAGAACAAGTGTGGGTTAAAAAGGAAAACTACTGTTTAAATGTAGATTAGTTTCCATATTGCATAATGGTGACTTCTTCTCCTACTAAACAGATACWTGAATATAACTGAAGGATAAGAAACTGTGACAAAGTACATGTTTCTGTCAGAGGTGGTTTCACTCTTAAATGTTYGTTTCACTGTAAAACTGTCCTCTTGCAGGAGTCACTGAGGTTCTGCATATCCATGCTCTGTGACTACTATGAGTGACACAAACAAGGGGATACCCAATTGCCMCTTTTTCAATAAACAGATTTCTGATAAATAGCATGAATGCAGACAAAAATAATCTTATGTTTACCTTAATTTTTAATAAGGATTTGCAGCCACTGAACCTATATGAAAAAATATATGAATGTAGCAACATATAAATACTATACAGAACGTGTTAAAAAAAATAATTCTGGCAGCGGAATTTGCTGCTGTCATTTTTATCAAGCTGAATTTGGCAGGCCATCTGAGAGGAAATTACTGTCAACAATAAGTATTATAATKAAAGCATGGGTAAGAGCTATTGTGATACTCTAATTAAAAATATGTGATGCATTGAAACATTTCTAGAATAAAAGACTACTGTAAAATGGAAAACATGGCAAAATTCTTTGGACTAAACATAGTAGAGTCTTTTTTCTTTTTTTTTTTTTCACGGAATTGCCCAGAGCATAATAGCTGGTTTAATTAAATTATGTAGTACAATAACCATAATAATGCCAAGCCGAGAAACAAAACTTAAGTGTCATAAATCATTTAATCAACTAGGTGTGTTTGAAATGTGAAACTACAGCATATTCATAAAAAAAACCAGAAATCACATCATAATAGTTCCAGGTGACTAAACATACTACAAATTGTTAAGGAACTCTTGAGACTTAAATCAGAATTTTTATCACTCTGAAAGAAATTAGAGTACTATGCATGTAGAAAGTCCTAAGCTAAGATCATGTAAGTGTGCAAGATCCTAAATGAACTGTGATATGTCTCATAAACATACAGTGGTATTCAGAATTCTGTACATTAAACCTCCTAGAAATATATGAGTTAATGAAAAAATAAGATGGTCATAACTAAATTTTCTTACATTGGCTAAGAATTTCCAGGTTAAAGCATAACAAGATGTGCAAGAAGATGGCAGAGCATCATGGCAGGTCCTGGAACTTTTTCACACAGGTTAACAGTGGAAACTTCTGAGAAATCTGGTGTAGTCATTGGACTGTTCTTCCTTGTTTGGTGCAATACTATTGAGAAAACAGATAACTGACATGTTAACTGTTTCAGTTTACATTCTCACATTTTGTTGAAGAATTCATTGATTTTGTCTTTTTTTTCCTACATATTTTCAGTCTTCAAAAAACAAGACAGACTAAATTCACCAGGTTATCTCTCTTACGTGGCCAAAGTCAGCATTTCCTATTAAATAACACAGTCTACACCACAGCCATTTAATTTTTGTCAGGCCCTAGATAACAGCTTTAAAATGATCTTGGGATTTTAAAGTTTTCACCTTAACATTTCCCATCCCTCAAGATAGGAAGAGCTCTTTTTTCAGCTCTTGTTTTGTATATGGTGAACTGTAAAATGCTGCAGAAGGCTACATGAAAGCACAAGTGAGTAGATGACATTTGACCTGAAGTCCTGCAACTATTGTTAAAAAGTTGGTGCTGTGATGCGGCTGCTCTGTTGTGTTTTCCACAGTCCATTTGGCCTCATGACATGCTCAAATTGAGCAAACCTTCCTCAAGTGTTGCTCTCACTCTCTTGAAATCTCCAGCAGCAGGGTTCATAGTAGTTTGTATCTCCATTCACATTTGGGATATAGATAGCAGGGGATATTTTAAGAGATAAGGAGCTTCTGGAAATAAGCTCCATATCATCCCATCAGGCCTCAGCTGGTCASGCAACTCAGGGTATGCTATAGTGGGAAGTAGATGTGTTTCCTTGATGATGTAAAACAGAATGAAGGCAGATGGTTTCTCTCTCTTTAAAAACTTTTCAAGGAACTGTAGATGTCACCCAATGCTTTCAGTGCTCTCCTGTGTCCCGTGATATGATTAACCACCTTTCCAAAGCTCTGTGAATCTTGTGAACTCCCTATTTTCAAGATCTGAAAGGTGTTTTTTGTTTCCTGTTGGAACTTATTTTAATACTTTCTAACAAAGCAATAGTTTTACTGTTGGTTTTAGTGTTCTGTTTACTTCAAGTAAATGATAAATAGGCCAATCTCAGAGGTATCTGAGATGGAGCTGGGGAACTCTATATCTTTTTGGGGAAAATAAAGGAGACTTGGAGATTTGGCTGTGGCAAAAGCGTACAGAACTTCTCCAGCCCCTGAGGAATAATCCACAGAAAACATGTCCCACAGCACTGACTACATTACAGAAGCCCTGTAGCTTCTCTTAGATGCAGTAAATTGCCTGGTATCTTGGAGGATGAAGTGACGAGGCCAGTCCCCATTGCTAAGCTAAGAAAACTATTCAAGCTTCCTTCTGTTCATTTTTTCCTTCTCAGTATCATTGATCAGATGATCAATGGAAGAAGGACTGTGATGTGAGAAAATCCATTTCTAATATCCAGAGCTGYATGTGAGCTATTACTGAATTCATAATAGCTGTCTGTCACACTGCCCACGCAGTCCCAGTCATTATCAAGTCAACAGTTTTCAAAGCATTCTGTGACTCAAAACACAAACATAAAAATGTTAAAAGCAATTTAACAAGATGCCTTAACATAATCTATCAGCAATAAGACATGKGATTTTAGTTAGATTCATAAGSTTAAATATGTGTAAAATTGTGTTTGATGGGTTTTTGGTTTTTTTGTTCACAGGAGGGATAGTATAATCTCGTATAAAAGACAGTATTGCTTTTAAACAAAGCTGACACCCTTACCACTTGCAATTGTTAAAGATCTGTTACTTAATGCTGGATTAAAAATATGTTTATAGATCTGGAATTTGGATAGATCCTATAGAGACTGCTAAAAGTCTGAATTGATACCATTGCAGCACTCAGCTGCATTTTTTGCTTATTCACAAAGATTTCTTCAGAAAAAAAATCATATATGCTTGGGAAACTATCRTGTTAAAGGGCTCCAAGGAGTTTCAAACGACAATATGTGCTTTATATGTGATCTCAAATAATGCAGGTAGTTTTTTGAAAACTGAAAAAAMCAAAAATTTCCTTCCAAACAGAATTTTGAACATATTTAAGCTTATGAATCTAACTAAAATAATGTTTCTTGTTTCTGATCCATTATGTTTACACATCTTGCTAAATGGCTTTTATCATTTCTATGTTTATGTTTTCAGCTCGAGTATATATTACAAAATCACTGTTTCTACACAATTATTTGTAGATTTCCTCTTAATATTTTTCTCATTTTCAACATCAGTATTTGTATTTCTTAGAGTATACAYGGCTATAAAGGAAACTACACTGCTTCGGGTAATGATAAGTTCCTGTTTTCCAAATTGCTTTTCCCRTGACGAAACCATTCCTGTAGAATTTGTATTGCTGCTTTCTGTACAGCAACAAATTGTACTCATGTCAGGAATATGTATRAGTGCCTTTTTTCTCTTTGTATAAAAAATGAGTAGTTTTTTCTTTTTCTATTGATAATCCTAAAAGGAAAACCACTTTCATGTTAGTGCCTTGATGCAGCAAAATAACCAGTAATGAACCAAACATATTAGGATTTACCAAGTACCCACCTTACTCAGGGTCTTTCAATATGCAGAACCTTCTTCAAGGAGAGATGAACGTTACCCTGTGGTTTCTACTGGCCTTACTGCTAAAGTTTAATATTTTTGTTCAATCTCTACCCTGAGAAAATGGAATGAAAATTAAGTATTAATATCATGTTGAAATTCAACAGAAGATCCACATTTGACTTGTTTTTAYGCCTTTCAGATATTGCAATTCAGCATTACAAAGTACAAAAGCTCCTCCTAAGTGAGACKTATGCTCCTGGAATTCCACAGGAACTTAACCTAAACTATGATTTGTATCATATGCAAGTAATTAATGTTTTCAATGACTTTGATGTGGAATTAACTGCAACCTCAAAACTTGAGAAAGTTAAAATGCTTTGAATCATTAAGATCATACCTCTATAAACCCTCTAAAAAAGGTAAATAAATTTTCTAAGCACAGATCACAGAACTGGCTTAAACCATAGATGGCAGTTGTTGACTGATTTGAATTTTGAGAGGTAACATATCCTGTTTCTGCAAAACTCAGATTTGTGACAGCTGCTTGGTATCTTCCCAGTGTAATAGTTTGGAAGTTCTCAGTGGCAATCAACTTGCAAATATCAGTGATGCTTGGGGTGGCTCTTGGTGGGTGTTTAAGGGACTTTCTCTCTCCAGTTCCTCACAGACTCCAAGGAAATAAAACTTGTTGGGCTCTGGAACATGTTCACTGAGGGGTTCTGCATAGGCAAGAWGAGAGAATTCCCTGTTCTTTGCAGGATCTGAAAAGCAATACAAAGCAAGTCAGTAGCAGGATGCAGAAATTCAGATTGTGGTTGCACATACCAATGAACCACACCACAAAGATGAGCTAGAAAGGGAGGATGAGGAGAAGAATCTGAGACATGATATCATAAGAATTAGCTGAATGGTGCAACCAGAGGTCAGTAATCAATGCCTTAATGACCTGATGATCAGTGACAAGGGGTTCTCTGCAGGTGTCCATACTAGGACCAGGACTGATTAATATCAACATTAATGGCATACACAGTATGGTTGAGCACACCTTCAGCAAGTTTCAGATGGCCCCAAGCTGAGTGGTGCAGTTGACAAAGCTCAAGTATGGGATGCCATCCATAGGGACCTGGAAAGGCTCAAGAAGTGAGCACACATGAACCTCATGAGGTTCAACMAGGCCAAGTACAGGGGCTGCACCTGGGTCCAGGGAACCTCCAGTATCAACACAGGCTGGGGGATGAAGAGATTGTGAGCAGCTCTGCTAAGAAGGACTTGGGGGTGCTGGTGGACCTGATCTGTCAGTGTGCACTCGCAGTCCAGAAATCCAGCTGCATCCTGGGCTGCATCCAAAGCAGWGTGGCCAGCAGAGTGAGGGAGAAGGTTCTGCCCCTTTACATCRCTCTGGTGAGAGCCCACCTGTAGTGCTGCATCCAGCTCTGAGGTCCCTATTAGAGGAAGATCATAGAACTGTKGTCCAGAGGAGGATGGAATATTTCTTCTATGAAGACAGGCTGAGAGAACTGGGATTGTTCAGCCTGGAGAAGAAGAGGTTGCAGGGAAACTTTCCAGTACCTAAAGGGAACATACAAGAAATCTGGGAAGAGACTTTTCAGCAGGCTCTGTTCTGATAGGGCAAGGGGTAATTGTTTTAAATTAAGAGCGTGCATTCAGACTACAGAGAAGTAAGACATTTTTTACAATATGGGTGGTGAAATGCTGCCCAGAAAGGTAGTGGATGTCCTTGAAAATATTTGAGCTCAGGTTAGATGGGGCTTGGAGTAACCTGATTTGCTTGAAGATATCGCTGCTCTTTGTAGGGAGTTGGACCAGATGAACTTTAAGTGTCATTTTCAACCCAAACCAATCTATGACTGATCTTTGAGGGCCTATGGGAGGGGGAAATCCACTGAACAACTCTATTCCTTGCCTATGCTGAACACCAGCTGTGATCATGCCTTTATAACAAAGTAGCATTTTCAGTATTACTGAAATTTATGTCTGAAGCCAGAAACAAATTTTGTCTGAAACTCCGCTGTCATCAGACTSAGTGAAAAGTTGCACCAGTAGGTTAATATTTTAAAAAATGAAGGTGAGGGAAATCAGTATACCTAGACAAGTGGAGTATATCTTCAGCCATGCTTTCTGTGAAATTTTTCTGTGATAAAAGGCAAATTTATTTTCCAGCTGCTTTGCATACCCTACAATTTTTTTTTTCTCTTAGACAATATGGAATTTACTGTTACTCTGAAAGGCTGATTACATAGTCATGAAGTATTGTCAGAAGCTTGGGAGGGAAATGTATGACTGTTGGGCTTAATTGGAAAAAATTACTTTTTTAAAAAAGAAAACCTACTGTAAATAATGACCCCTAAAAACAATAATACTTCTGAAATACTGTGTTTTGTGAATGAAGAAAAAAGACTGTTAGCAGCTGAAAAAAACACAGTAGAAGTAGTATATTTTTCTTGTTATGATATAAAGATCTACGTAGTTTCATGAAAAATCTGTGATCTAATTAAGACCTCAAGGTCAAGTTCAGTAAGGCTTACCTTCCAAGGACTGACCAAGGAGTCAGTCATCTTAGACCGCTGTATAACAATGGTCTTTGATCCTCAGATATTTGTGCTGTCTAAAATCATTATGTATCTAGACCATTTAGTGCTATTATGTATAGAGACCTATTTTGCATTATATTATGAGATTTTTAAAATTTATGGGCCTTTTTGCATGTGATCCCCTGCCATAATTTAAAAAGAACATTTTTGACAGAAAAAAAATTTCAATGAATATTTATTCACAAAGAATTGTTCTTTCAGTAAGAAAAGGTTGCGTCTGGGAAAAAAAAAATCTCAGCCTGAAAACATTTTTTTTTCTCATTTGCATCCACTGATCCATAAACATCTGTGGTAGACAAACTTTGCAGCTTAAAAATGCCAACATGTRATGCTATTTCATTGCTATTCTATAGGCCAACTTTCGCAATATCTCTAAAACATTCCTCTCCCTGCCTTGCACCATGAAATAATTGTCAGTGCAGGGTTGAAATATCTGTCTACATGCAGATGCGTATAAAATCCCAAGTCTATTATTATCTCGTAAATTATACTGGAAAGGAAAAGAAAAAAACCTGTTCACCAATCTAAAAAATCTAACGTCCACCAAAAAAAAATCTAATGTATTGGGSGTTTTAGCCTTRTCCATGTGGAGAATGTGAATGTAARTGGAAAAATGTAGCTTGTATTTAAACGAAACATGCAATGAATGTGAAACCTCTAGAAATTTAAGTAAATGGTTTGGTTTATTTTCCTGGTGAATTATATGTTTTTGCTTCAGGAATTACCCGCATCTCATTGGTAAACCTGGGAGCAGATGAGTTTGACTTAGTCTCATGTCAGTTCAATGACTTTAGTAATACTTTAAAGGCTTTAATGTGACTGCACTGAACTGCACAGACTTTAATAGCAGCTTTCAAAAGCAGTGATGGGTTTGGTCTCAAGCCTGACTTGTCACTTGGGACTGGAGTTCTTGTAAACAAGTTTAGCAGATGTCTGTGCAATCACTTCATTCATATAATTCACTCTGCAGAAGTACTTGTTTCTCCTCAGGAAGGCTGAAAACAGATTATTTGTTTCTATGTGGGTAAGCAGTCATTTTGCAATCACCCATGGAAGAGCACTACATTTGACACAGCATTTGAAACATGAATTGTATTATATCAATGATAATACAATTACAGAATGTAAAATATATAAATTATGTTTGTAAAATTTATTATACAYTTCATGTCTGCCATGCAGTTCAGTAGAGATGTCTAGCAATTGAGGTGTTAGTACTCATTCAGTTACTTTTAAGTTCAGTAGCCATGTCTTAATCAGCAGAGATCAGAAGGCAATAAAAGTATAATGTGTCTTCTGATCAGTTTTTTATTTATACCAAAACTACTTTTAAGTGTAGCAAAGTCAGAGGTCTGGAAAAAAGAGAAGAGAAATAAAGAAATTAGATAAGAACAATTCAGTGTTGCAGTGATTTTAAGATCTTAATGTGCTACACATTGGTCTTCCTTTGTACTACGAAATCCCTCCCAAGAAGTATTAAAGTAAGGTAGCAAATCAGAATATTAGAGAGCTTAGCTCTTCTGTATGGCAGTGATGGACTATTTTTTTTAGCTCCTCCTGCTTTTGAATTGCATAAAAATAGCTTGAGTCTTTGTGCCACCCTGCAGTGCTTTGAAGGACTGCTTAAGATATTTTCCCTTTCTGTTTTCTAAGCGCTTCATTTGTCTTCAGCTCCTACATGCACTGGCCTGTTCACCAGTACTTGGGCAGAAGTTTACACAGCAGGAGACACTTACTCCAAGGTGTCCAGGAGAATGAAAAGAATTGTCCCTGGAACTGTCTTAATTGTACAGTACTCAGGGAATTATGTGCCCTTGCAAGCAGCAGGCAGTTAACGAATACCTCAAAAAATAGTGCCTCTGCTTCCTCARCTGCAGGAGATAGATATTTCACCTTCAGGAGCATCCTCATCTCACTTGAGAGCCATCATCAACAGGATAGTGCTACTGCAGCTGGCCTTTCAGGAATCAAATTGTGCCTTTGCTGAARAGGCAAGAGAAGAGCCAAGAGCAGGATCAACATATTGTCTGTATTATGGCAGCATTCTGTAATCCAGGCAGGTCACCTCTGAATGCAAATCATAATTTAATTGTTTCACTAGAGCAGAAACAGGATAGCTGATGAAGATTTTTAACATGCCTTTAGTCCAGGTTATGTAAGATCTTAGCCACTCAATTATGGCTGTTGTTCTTGAGTCAGTAACAGCGTAATTGTCTGGAGGTGAGCTGAAAAGGCAGCGACTTAGTATGGTAAAAGGTGAGACAAGATTCCTATTTTGAAAAGACTTTTCCACCTGAAGGACTATTTCTAGAAGATCTGGAACAAAACATATTCTGGAAAGAATCTGCTGRATGTACAATTGGAAGAGGCTTGTACTGGTTGACCTTATCTCATCCTGAGGAACTGACACTATTTACGTCTCCTTTAGAGCACTCCTTCCATTTCACAAGAGCTTTGCATTTAATAGTGGGTAAAGAGGAACTCAAAAACAAATAATGGCTTGGAAATTCTAAGGTGGAGGGTTGGGTTTTTTGAGAAAGAGCAGGAGGAATTATATGATAACTAAATCTGCTTGAAATGCTTGAAGTTTTGGGGGGATTTCAAAGGCGGTTTTGCCAGCCTGACAGCAGCTGTGTAATACAGACTCTGGGAAGCATTGCCAGAACATCTTGGGTGGAAATCTGCAGTRCTGCAAATAGTAGGCCCCTAACATTGCTAAGGCTGAGGTACCATGGTGCCACCACAGCCATCTCGTGTCTCTTCTGACMTAGAGACATGACTGGGTTATAGAAAACTTTGGGCAGGGCAGGGTATGGCCATAGCACTCAGTGATCTCTCCTGCCACACAGTGCCAGCAGCCTCAATCAAATTGAATTTATGTGGAGATCATTCAACAGAAGAGCTTTAGGACAGAGGAGACTTCATTCTATATGTTTCCTTCAGTATTTTCTGAGGGCCATATTTTATTTGGTTCTGAGTTAGCATTGCTGTCTTGACCAAAACCTACTTAAAATGGAAAACTTTTATTTGTGAGAATTTCCTTTAAGAAGAAAATGATAATTGGTTGGATAAATCCATCTCCTTCCCTCTTTGAATTTGAATTGCATCCTATATCTTCCCAAATTTGCAGGACTCGGATGCCTTTACAATACTTTCTTGTTTATCTTATTCTAATTTGCACCACATTTGACTCTGTCTAACCTGTGTTCCACATAAGTACTTCATTACAGTGCTCTGGGAAAGAGGAGCTCCTTTGAAGTACAGAACAAGAAAAATAAACTTATCTTAAAATTTCAGGGATGAGGCTTTTTTGTTACCTCAGTCTCTCCTGGAAGGTGGAAAAGTGAATTTTTCTTTGAGGGTGGCTGTATGGTGCAGGTAGGTTCAGAGCATGTATCTATAGATATACATATATATATACATATACACACATATATATATACACACACATATATACATATACACACATATATATATACATATACACACACATATATATATATATAAACAAATGTAGACAACAAATTTGTATCTGTAACATTTGGAATAGCCAACCCTGGGATTTTTCCATGTTTATAGATAACATTTTTCACTTTCATACACTCTTGTAAGACATAACAAAACAAGTCATGTTCACACACCAAATTCACATAGAAAGTCCTGCTGCTTTTGTAATCTAGATTGGTTTTGTTTGCTTCTTTTTTTTCTGGAATAGTGTGGGTTTTGTTAGTGGTGGTTGTTGGTTTGGGGGATTCTGAGGAGAAGAGGGGTTTTTTTGGTCAAGTAATCTCTCTCCCAGAGCAGCTAGCTAACTAAAAGTGAAATAAAAGTTTCTGCAAGAAAAGCAAGCACTTGAAAATAGGTGGTGTTAGTGGTTTTTGTTGTTGTTCTCAGAATATGGTCTCACACCATCATTTTTCTAATCTGCATCCTAATGCATAAAAAAAAATTATTTTCACTGTGCTCTTTTGGAGTTTAACTTTTCTCTCACTTCCTGTCAGCTGTTCTGATACTCATGCTTTGGATCAGTCTTTAAAGCAAGGCAGAAAATCTCATTACAGAAAGTATAACAGGGAGGCAGTCATCTGGGTATGATGGTTTCAACAGTTTGCACTTTTCCYGTGGTGTTTTTTTCTTATTATTTTTAACTCAATTAGGACTAGTGCCTTGTGCCAAAACTTTCAAGGTGGATTACAAATTATGTGAGGCTGGTGCTGAGGTTTTTTCTTCGCTTAAAGAAGGAAAGGATCTTCACGCATTTCCTGTGAAGAGCATAGCCCCTTCAGCTCTTGAAAACTCAGCTTTTTCACCTCACAAGGACAGCATGACAATGGCAGAAAAGCCACTGGATCCATGTTTAATTCTCTAACCAGCAGGGCATACTGCAGCGTGGAGAAGCCTGGGCACATCCTCGTCTCCTCAGTCCTGCTCTCTGAAGCAGCCATTTGTCACTGCTCCTGTAACAGCCCTTGGGCTAAAGGACCTCCTAAAGGACTGAATACTTTTAATTGCCTCTGAATTCACCCAGCAGCTCTTGAGGGCATATCCCTGGCTTGCTATTTCCTTTTCATCATCACTTGCTCTTTTTCCATGAACCACAAAGATTACAGGTGATACCAGCTTTTACTCACTGAATCCAGTCCCCACGCATACAGTCAATATAAAGGTGAAAGCTCTGTATCCTGTAATCAATAGTCTTGGGCCTTTGAGTCCCCTGAGTTTCTCTATGTTTCGATTATTATGGAAAGAATATAATAATTAAAATTGTGTGAATAAGCTATGATGAATAATTTATCATACAAATGCCTCTATTTTGTCTCTTAGGAATATCTCAAAGTAAATTAACTTCTGTTTGTTTTTTGAGTGGTTCATTGTCCAAGGAAGCATTTCTCTTTCGTGACTAATAGTCAAAACTACCTTTCATCTGGTTCTGACTGTTGCCTAGTTTTGATTAGTCAAACAGGTCACACAGGGATTTACCTTTATTCTAGAATACAGAAAAAATACTACCATAAATATTTTACAATGCCATTGCAAATTCTCTGAGCAAAATAAATAATGCTTTTCACTTGTTCTAAGTGACTGACTGAAGTATCTTTKTACATAAAAGCTTTCAACCTACTAAGCTACTAAAGACACATGTAACTGGTGTCATGGCTGGGTTTACTAGAATACAGGTTTCAGTATCTAGACAATGATCTCAGCTATCCAGGTTGGCTAAAATGTGTCACTCATGCAAACRCACATGCATACAAATATGGACACGAAAAATTTTGATTCATCCTTAAAGTAAAAGAATAYGGTATAAAAATACTGTAGCACTAATTGGGAGATTTTTGGTGAAGCTTTAAGTAAAATTTCAGTTTAATTTATTTGTTACCTGGTAAGTCTGTTGTGCTGCCAGTGATCTTATCCTGCTTCTTACTTTGAAATCAGGCTCTTAGATTAAGAAATAAGCATGCAACTACTATCTGCAATGGAAGTGTCTGGTACAGTGACAGAGGTTGCCAATTTTTATGCTCAACCTTCATGAATTAGAGAATTAGTACATTTGAGAGGATATATTCTGAACAAGTGTAGTKATATTGGGGGGATACACCTTAAAAGATATCACCAAATCAGTTATATAAAGGAATATTATAATGCACCCAGCACCATGACTACTGCGCCTTTCACTTGTCATGCCTGCAATAGGGTAGCTGTCTAAAGTTCCTAATCCACCGTTGTATATCAGGGTATAATTAGATCCACAACTTTAACAACAGTTGTAAAAAATAGCACAGTTGAGTTCAAATCAAAGTATTTTCTGAGTTAGCTATTTTGCTTATAGCACTCTAACTGTACAGTTTCTAATCGTAATTCTATCTGGCGTTTTTTTCTTCTATCATATTTTCTGCTTTGAATTATACAGTGTTCTTGTATAAAGAAGACCCAGTATCTTCACAGAAGAATCCAATCATCTACCTTACAGACAAAACTATYGCAGGATATCTATTAATTTCCTATAAAGAAATAATCCCAAAATGAGTCCACAAATGTATTTCAAATGCCTTTTAAAAATATCTCCTTCCCTCCCTTAATCATAGCCAGAGTCCAATATGTTATTATGAAAATTTAATACCTTTTGTCACAGAAAAGTACTTTGAAACACAATRGTAACATCTGAAGGTGTGCTTTTTGATTAATTTTTTGTTTCTGTTGTGATTTAAGTCTAACTTATATGTGAATTCTCAGCAGTATCATAAGAAATGTTTTTAGATGGAGTGGAAGGACTGAAATTATTTGAGTTGAGAGCAGAGATGATACAAAAATTGCTGAAGTGATAAACATTGCTGTCTGTAGCATCTTTTTATTTCTATGCATGGGCATGGAGATATGTGCATGTCTTTTACTCCTTCCCATTGCTCTGAAAACTCAGATAACTTCTTTTTTTACACTGTTTTGAGTAATATGTGATAAGATAGAAGGAAATTATGAAAACACAGGAGAATTATAAGTGCAGACTGGAACAGATGTTTCAAATATGGCAAATGTTATTTTAGAGTCATTATATCTTCTTTTTGTGCGTTTTGAGATGGTAAGACCTGAAATGTCAAAAATCCAGTGGGTTTTTTTTTTGGGTCTTTATGTAGGGCTTATATCACTACAATTAAATTGATGGATTTGATACTGTCTTCCTTCTTTCTCTTATTGTTGCACATACTCAAAGATGCTTAAAATCATACTACAGAAAATGTTTAATAGCATGTATTTTTTTGTACTTTTTAAAAGGTATATTACTTGTGACTTTTTGCTATTCCTCATACATTAATTCATTCCCCACRTATGAATAATTTAACAAGGTTTTCAGGAGAGCCCTGTGCTACTCTGTGGATAAGTCATTCATTGAAAGCTGATTCTGGTATATCCAAAAGCAGTGGTTRAGGATATTTGCTTGGAGTACCTTGAAGCATAAAGGCCAAATTTAAGCTGGTCCTGGAGGTTGGTCCAAAGGGGACCCTGAGGAATTTCTTATGGACAGGATAAGTGACATGGCCTGCCCACATGCCCATGTAGAGAGGTAATGCAGTTTTGTGGTTGATAAATTCTCAGAAAAATTTTTATGTGTTGAAGATCCTGCACCTTGTATGGGTACAAAACTTTGTAGGAATTATGGCTGTCAGCAGATAGACTTTACAGTGATTTTATCTTGCTATAATGCACAACAATCTAATGGTTCAGATGGATGACGTCAGTTTAGTTTATTGCTAGAAAAAGAATAGTAGCTACACAAAGAAAAAGATGTGCCTAATCTTTCATCACTGGTCTCTTACTAAGTACAGATTCAAACTTCCAGTCAAAATGGGAGAGRAAACAGGCTGCTTTGGGGCTAGTATGTTCGCCCAGCTCTTGGACATCTAGTCTCCTATATGGACTTGAAGTCATTCTAAAGGAAGCAATGGATGCTGTTATTTAAGCAATGTTTATCCAATCACTAAATGAGATTCAGCCAGGCATTTTGGCTCCGACCACACTGCAGAGTAGAGAAATTCTCCTGTACAGCAGCTGTGACCCCATATACTCTGAGCTGTGCTGGTGTGTACTAACCAGTTGAAATGAACATCCGGGTACCCTGGGCTGCGGCTGCAGGCTGCAAACCCGCAGTGTCTGAGGTGAAGGATGTGAGGGGGACACAGACACAAATACAGCCACCACTGTGGGATGTGACCTGCTCTTGCAAGGGGYTCTGCTTGTTTGTATCAGCTGAAATACAGCCTGGTATGCACACATACAAAATGGCTGGAGAACTGAGAAACGTCTGAGGCCCTGACTCCTTCTGTGTTTTTTAAAGCATGGCCAGCTGCATTTTCTTTGCATTTGTGGAAGAAGTAAATTAATTGCTGTTCCCTTGCAATGAGAACCATGCAGCAAGACTGTGTCTGCAGAAGGCAGTGCTGCCATTGCAGTACTGCTGGAGAAACTAAGTGCAACACATTTAAAAAATGCTTTGTGTTCCTTCTAATAAGAAAGGGCTTCTGTGCAGTAAAGTGATGTCATTATTTCTCTTTTAATAGTGAGTCAACTGTCCCTGGAACCTAYGATATCAATAAAACCAACTAGTAGTAAAACCATGTCAGTGTGGGTGTCATTCCTTGAAGCATTAGACCTTCCCATATGCCAGAAGAAAACTCATAATTTAGCTGTAGAATGTTTCAGCTAAGCTGGTTGGTTCTATCGCAGCATTGTGCTAGAATAGCTCCCTTGCTGCTTGTCAGTAGGAAGCACAGGCAGCACACATTCAATTTGCAAATGGAATTTACTATTTAAACAAGTGCTATACCAGCATCTCAATTTTTATGCCAGTATGATTTGCATCACCTTAACTATGTACTGTCTGAACTGCTGATTATATGTACTCATGTTGGATTGGATAATGCTGTAGGAGCACTATCTTGTTGATTCATTGTATTATTATGGTCTTTATCTGAARTTCAGCTTTTACTAACTGCAGTCTTACATCAGTTTGAAGTAGCCTTAGATTCCCCACTTCTAACAGAACAAGTTGTTTATTTTAATAGTCTTTTTTTATTGTGGAATATTTTTTTTTAACTTATTATTARCATGACTATTTTGGTGCAGGAAGGCAGATTTCTCCTTCAACATTCACAGAATCCAGATGGAGAAAATGATGGACCTGGCTAAATTTGCTTCATGTTGGTGCTTCACCTGTGCAGTCAGTTTAAGTGGGTGCCTGTATGATACAGGTTCAGTGTAGTGGCAAATTAACAACTCTAGCTATGCTGCACAGCTCCTTCACCCTTGTAAGTATTGTGCTGTTTCATAAGCTGATATCTTCCAATATGAAATAGCATTCATACCCAGAAAGTTGAAGGGAGACTGGCAGATTTATTAGGAAATACAGTCTCACCCACAAGAATCTAAGAGAGGTCTTGGCAACATTTACTCTACATCTCCACTAATATAGTGAGTGATCCACTACATTTATTCCTTTAAAACCTTCACTGATATTTTATTTTCAGAAATAACTTTCCAGAAGCAGACTGGTAGAAGAGTTGGTAAAACATTTGAGACATAACAGATGTCTGAATACAAAAAACAAGACAATAAATGTCAGTTTTGCTCTGGTCTATCAGTTATAGAAAAGTATAACTGATTCTTTCCAGTTTTCTGGTGTTGAAGAACATCAGTAAAGCAAAAATGGATTTTTTACTTTGCTTGACACAGGCCAGCAGCTAGCTTGCTTTCAATATTCTTGAAAGTAACCTGAAGACTTCTAAATTATATCTGACTTCCCCTTAAAGGCCCAGAGTGAGAGATTTTAGAAGAATTAYGGCAGCATGGCTCCTTTCTTTACTCCCAGCTGTCTGTTCTAAAAGGAATACAATATAGACCCAAAGGCTTTATATGTGCTAGTATCCTCTGATACTGGAGAAATAGCTAGGTAGTTTGAAAAAGTTACTATCTTTATATTTTTTCATCACAGGAAAATCTCAGCATTTACTGAAATAGTTTCTGAGGTTGATAAATAACAACAGTTAGTATGATATATACTCCTACTTTGAAATTGTTCTTACAGTATTCAGCTTTTTAACAGTTTCTTCTGTGCATAGAGTATGTTGAGGAAAGTAAGAGAGGTAGCTAGAGATTAAAACTTTGCTGATACCAAGTTTTTAACCCTCCTCTTTCAAAAAAATGTTTTAAATCTTTCGTTGTTGATTTTGCTCTTTTTTCTTTTGACATTATTGCAGAAATTGTGTACACAAATGTTTTCAGAATATATGAGTTTTGTATTGCTCCAGAAATTATACCATATTGCAGAGTARTTATGCTAATGCTGCACTACTTTTGCATGCAAATAGTTGAAATGAGAGCACTGAAATGCAGCTACTCACAACTAGATCTCTGCTACTAGTTTTCCACTACACAACGACCTTGATCTTTCAATGTAACAGATCCTGCTTCCCTTGTATTTGCCTCTGTTTCACTGTGTGCCTGTGATGATGGTGTGAGAGTGGACTTGACTTTTTGTGGGCTTCTGACTAAGCAYGGAAGAGTTTATACGAGTTTGTAAGGACTTACAAAAGCAGAAACAAGCAATACATGATAWAAATGTAGTTAATTTACTCTTTTGGCGCAAACTCTATACACTATCAGAAAAATCCATCATTTATGTACAAAATATAAAGCAAAGAGGATCACCAGATATGTGCTTCATACAGAAAAGTAGCCAAATATGCAGTACTTGAAGAAATATTTCAAGGATAGTAAAAAAATTCCAAAAAGCTAACTTCCAAAAAAAATTAGTCTTAGCAGCAAAGTCCTAATATGCAAAACACTTGATGTAAATATTCTGTTGCAAATATTATATAATATATTGATAATGCCTCATTACAATCCTGTCCATTATATTAATAACTATATCACAGTATTATCTATATTATAGAATTAGGTAATGTTACATGTATGACACTGGTGCTACAAACCCAAAAAACTGCTTCCCATCTTCTCTTTGAATTTCAGTCTGCCACAACTGATTTTGATTGATTTCCTCCAGTGAAGTAAAAGTACTTCTTTTATTTATATGTAAAGTTTTATTTACAACAGTGGACAAGGTTAAACAAAGGCTTGAAGATAAATATATAATACAAAAAAAATACAGAACAAAAAATATCTCTCTCTCTTTAGTTATCAGTTAGGGTTTACATAAGGTAGTCTGAGCTGTGGGAGTCAAACAAACACCTTAACATTGTTTTACTCTAATAACTGATTTTCAGATGAGTGTCTGTGGCTGGGTATAAGGGTACCTAATTTAGGGAAACATGCTAAATTTTGAACTTGATTAGTTTTAGAGGTCTTTAAGGAAAGGAAACGTATCATCACCTAGGCTTGTCAAAAACTTCTGGTTTTTAATCTTTGTGGGTTTTTTTGGTTTTTTTTCCAGTTCCAGGTGGTGGGCTTGCAAGCCCTTGTAATTAAAAAAAAAAAAAAGAGCAGGGGGCAGAGCATATTAACCTCTAATACTTGAAAAGTCTCACGTATCCTAATATTGAACACCTAATAATCCACAATCTGTCAATAAGGCAAAAAAACAGGACTACAGAGTTTATTCTTGATCAGATTTTTTGCTACCCTTTTTATTATTTTTTCTCATTAATCAAACATAATTGTTTGATATAGTTCCGTATTAATACAATAGGTAATCTAATACTTACCTAACAGTATAATCAAACATGTASTTGCGTTGGAGCAGTCCTTTATTTAAGACAATTAGATTTGAGAAGAGGCTGTTAGTGTACCACCACCCCATTTGTATCCTGGTCTGGTTGCAGCATTTGGCAAAATAAGCACATCTATTACAGAGTAATCTATTAATTACATAACCAATACTTTGCAATTTCCTATTAAGAACTTGTASTATCATAGTCTAAAGTGTAGGACTCCGTCTCCCGGGAAAGTGGTCTAGCTACCAAAAGACATTGTCACCATTATTCTATTTGTCCCAAATGATACCTAATTATCTTTAAAAAATAAACAAGCAGCAATGAGGTAATAAACCCTCTCTCATTTGTGGCCAAGATGTTACTGTMGGGTAGGCAAAAGAATGTTTCAAATATTTTCTGGCAATGAAAAGAAATTAATTGAATTCAGGGTGACTACCCATGCTCTGTTAGATGAAATTGTGCCAGCATCTGCTCCTCCTCCTTTGGCTGTCCTTTGATAGGAAAGAATAATTATTTAATGGTTTGTAAAAGGTACTGAACTCTGGGTGATTACTCAGAGCTGTGACTCCCAAGTGAAGGGCAACCAGCGTAAAGGATCTAATTGCTCCTGAAGGGCAGAAAGTTTAAAAGCCCTGTCATGGATGCTTTGTGTTACCTTGGGTAGTTCTCTCTCTACCCATCAGCTTCCGAAACTTGCRTTCCTCCTTCTCTGCATTTTATATAAGGAACTAGGAAAGAGGCTGTTACTTACATTGTGTCTGAAATCCTATCAATTGGGGGTCACAGACTCAGATTACAGACTGAGATATGAAATTAACTTATTCATGTAAATACACTGTGGCTCATAGATGTGGGTAATACCAGTAACTTGAAGGAATATATTAAAGRCCAAAGACTAAAATCCTTAATGTACTGAAACCATGGAAATTTGTAAATTTTACATTTTCCTCTGCCTTTTATCATTGTTCTTTCTGTACAGGCAGTGGAAATAAGGATATTTATCCTGTGAGGAATACTGAGACAGTGCCTGAATGGGGATGGGATTTGGAAATCTAAGGCATGGTTAGAGTTGAATTTGGCAAGGGATGCTAAGGATAATGAGGTACAGAGTAGAAGAAAGACATAGACCTGTGAGAATGGTTCCAGAGAAGGTCCATAAAAGCCATCAGATCTCTGGAACCYCTCTCCTATGAAGACAGTCTGGGAGGCTTGTACAGGCTTGCACAGTCTGAAGAAGAGAAGGCACCACGGAGATCTTTCAAWACTTAGAGGGAGTTATAAGAAAGACAGACACTCTTTACCAACACCTTTTCTGTCAGGAAAAGGGGCAACAATTTCTAACTGAAAGAAAAGGCAGATTTAGATTGGAAGTAAGAGATACATTTTTTCTGGTGAATATAGTGCTGAGAGACACTGTCCACAGAAACTGTGGATATCCCATTACAGGAAGCTTTCAAAGCCAGGTTAGATAGGGCTTTGAGCAACTTGACCTAGAGAATTATGTCCCTACCAATGGAAGGGGCTTTGAGAAGCTGATCTTCAGATGTTCCTTCCAACTCAAACCATTCTATAATTCTATGATTTTGATTGCAGGATCCTAATCCACAATCAACAAAAGTTTTCAACAATATTATAATTCCTACAAACACCTGAAAGATGACTCTATTGTCATTTACATTCAAACTTATTCTCAGCAACAACTACTCTTCATGCATTTCCACTCCACTGCTGAAGTTGTATGTAGTCTTTTTGATACATATAGTTATATGGGCATCAAAGGGAGGAAAATAATGATGAGAAATCTCTAATCCCACAGAAAAGGCATGATATCAGTCTAATGCTTTCTCAGMTATGGGCCATCTTCAAGATAATATTTGGATTGCAGCTCTCATCTTGCAATCGGTTCTGTCCTGTGCGGATGCGGGTGTGCTCAGTAAGGGCTGTGGCAACACCCTCTTAGGAAGGGGGAAATCACAGCTCCTTCCCTGGCCTTGGTCCTGAAATGCAGGGATGGGAAGAACAAGGGCTGCTGCTGTTTAACACCTAAAATGAGTTCCTACTGCAGAATATTCCCAACTGTTTGCCTTCAAGAGTAGTGATTGCAACAGGCATGTCAACCTCTATGTCACTCWGGGATTAAACTAATGTGAAAAGGATTTTCAGCTGCCTTCCCTGCGCATTTTGTGCTGTTGGATTTTGCAAAGGTTACTTGTGYAGTCAGGAAACAAAATGTCAGATTTGCACAACAGGGAAATGATAGCAGTGTTTCAAAGAGTAGAAAATCTTGCCTACAAAAAAAAAAGGAAATTGTAGTAATTTTTGAGGCATTGAAATTTGACTAGTTCACAGTGATCTCAGATCTCTTGGTCTTGTTTGCACTTCTGTATATGTACCATAAGTAATGAATTCACATTTCAAAATACACCCACAGTACTAATGTGGGGGGTTCTATAATATTCAGCATGTGAATTTTTTYGTTTCTTTTACTTTTCATGAGTTACGATTAAAATGTATTCTAATGGGGCAATAGTAGCAATAAACATCATTCAAAATGCTGTATAGRGATGTGATCAAAGTACAGAACAAGGTACTGGAAACTCCAAACTTTTATTCTTCACCTCTCTTTTTAGATGAGCAATTTCTCTGTGTTTCTCCCATGTTACCACCTGGGGAGGATAACTCTTACAAGCCTCACCAGGTTGTTGTCAGCATTAATTATAATGTTTGCAAAGTGCTTTGAAGATAAAAAGTGCTAGGTAAGTGCTAAGTAGTATTTTTATTCTGCTGGAGTCAGAGTAATGTCAAAGAGAACGTCAGCTTCAAAGACTTTGCTGTCAGATCTAGAGTGCTCACAGGATAGATGAAGGTTATTTAATTTTACCTACACATACTGAAATAATAATGGTCAATAAAATCCTTTCTTTAATCCAAGCAATACTGAGATGCTTGTATTTTACAAAGCTATTTAATATAATATAATAATAATAATTTTTATTTCATGGCTATTACAAAATGGGTGGGTTTCCAAAGCCTGCCAATTAGAGCCAGAATTATTTAATATACAAGACATATGCTGTAAAGAAAGCAAATGCTGCTTAAGTTATTAAGGAATCTTCTCAKTCTGACTATTCACAAGACTGGCAGTCAGACTCCCAAGGCCAGAGACTTCTGGTGCTGGGACAGAAGCCCCTTTACAGGGAGCAGCTCCAGTGATGCAGTGGGTGACTCCCTGCACACCCCACTCCCACACAGTCAGACCCGTTTTCCCAGCTGGTTTGACCCCAGGTTTCCTGTGGCAGATGTCTGGTTCCATAAAGCCATTTATCCATGGTGCAGTAACACAGGAAGAGCCAAAGCCRGTGCCTCTGAGGAGCACACCCAACAAAGGAAGCCCGGGGCTTTAAGTCTTGACTTTCCTCCAGAGTCTTTGGGTCCTGCCCCCTCTGTGTCCGTCCACATAATTGGTCACAGGTCTTCATCTCCTTTGTTATCCWAAAAACCTGCAATTCCCAGCTCCTGCTATGTCTCAGTGTCCATTCATCTGGCAAATGTCACCCATCTTCATGCCCTTTGCTATCCCAAAGGTTGGCAGTTCACAGCCCCTTGTCTGGGGCTCACATCCAGAGCTCAACCTGCATTTCAATCTGCATCTCAGTGCGCAGCTTGCAGCCAAGCTACCTGGATGTTACAGACATATTTTATGAAAAATCCTTTCATTAGGATCTTTTCTCCTGAGAAGCTGGGAAGCTTCAGCTTCCCCATGTTTTGCTGCTTTGGAATGTGATTTGGAGAATTGTTTACCCAGCATGTGAAATTTTTTACTTGATGACGAATGACAGCCACCCATGTTGAGGCTGTGAGCAGTCACATGATTTTATTATCATTCCTTTCCTTTCTATTCCTTTCAAGCCTTCTGATGAAATCCTTTCCTCTATTCTTTTAGTATAGTTTTAGTATATCATTTTCTTTTAATTTAATATATATCATAAAACAATAAATCAGCCTTCTGAAACATGGAGTCAAGATTCTCATCTCTTCCCTCATCCTGGGACCCCTGCGAACACCACCACACCTGGACCAGATGTATTCCTCTACAACATTATGCTTTCTTTTGGAATGGTGGGGGGGGGGGGAGGATGGAAGAATATCTCAAAGGAGAAGCTGTTCTACATTTTAAAGAAAAGCTAAGTACAAGTGGAGAAAGAAGTCAAAACCAGCAGAGAAAATTTTAAATGGAGTTTAAACTTGTTCAAGGTCTATGCTTTGTACAACCTCTTAAATAAGAAGCTGGAGACTGTTAGTGGTTATGCTTTATATTAAAGCACAAGTAGTATGTGTACTGGGAGTAGTATGATCTACTGTGCTCCCCCTGCAAATTTTAAAAATATGGTTTTCTAATGGACTTGATTCAGTTTTGGGTTTCATTTAAGTTTCATTAGAGATTTTTGTTTTAATTTGATTTATTTTAAAAATTCACACAAGTTTGTTAAAGGTAAGACTTCTCTTAGTGCAGTTGAGGCTGCTGGACCTTATGTTTTGACATTTCTACAAGCTTGAGCTTTCACATCTTTCTTCATGACCCCTGACAGGTTGAGAAGCATTTCTAAAATCTTAGCCCCCAAAATCATGACCCTTCAGCTTTCAAAATCCTCTCAACTTTTAAAGGAACTTGAGTTCAAATTTGAGTCAAGTAATTACATATTTTAAGAACTGAAAACACTTACTTTTTCAAATAAATTGCTTCATTCAGAAACACATCTTCACTGCTTATACATAACTCTATTCCTTATCTTTCTTTTTTTTTTCTCCTTCTTTTTMATTTTCTTTTTAWTTTTTTTTCTTTCATATGACTGTTATTCAGAATTTTAAAATACTAGATTTAACATTTAAGCCTGAGTGGTACAGGAACCTTGTTTTCTTCCTTGACTTGTCCTAGGGGTATAAGGCCTCATCATTTCATGGGATTCAAGAACAAATATATGTAATTATTAGCATTTGGTACAAGGCTGGCCTTGCTTGGAGATCCAGATGCACAACCAAGTTCAGCCTTTAGTGAAGAACTGAGACCTATTATTCAAAGGGAGAAAATTCTCAGTTTCAAAGTTCTACCTGTACCTAGTGTTTTGAGGATGTGTGGCAGAAAAAAACCCTGTGTGGGTTCTCCAGTATGAAGATCTTGCTGCATGGCTCATTTCCTTGGCTGGGGARCAATTCTCAAGAATTATCTCGCAGAAGTCATGTTCAGAGAAGTACCAGCTCCTCACCTCATCAGTTTTTATCCTGTCAGGAAGAAATCCTTACACTTACCTACCTTACACCAGTAGCAACTAGTTCAGAGCTAGCTCTGTTCCACACCTTCCCACATATGCTCTTACCTCCCTCTATTGCACACTGTCTCCTTTGGTTAGAGCTGCTCTTAAGCTGCAGCAACTCATCTTTGAGGGTTACAAGCTGATTGCACTTGGTAAAAAAATGTATTGCCTGAACAAGTAGTTGTCTTTTCTGTACTTTGGCTTAAGCACACTGCATTCATTATAGCTTGCTTTTGATAATCAATCTACATAAAGGGCTGATTTATTTACATTTTACATCCTTACATGTAATAGCATTTTTATTTTGAAGAAGCTTCTTTCAAAAATTATTTTCATCTCCCACCCTTAATAACTTAATTTTGCRTTTTAAAATGACTACTAAATTGACTGCCCTGAGTTGGAAGGGACCTATGATGATCATTGAGTCCAACTCCTAACTTCACAGAGGGCAATTTAACCTAAAAGTTAAATTATGTGTCTAAGAGTGTTGTCTAAATGCTTCTCAAACACTGAAAAGCCCTGCACCATCACTGTTTCCCTGGGAAGCTTACTTCTGATTTTCAGATATCCTTTCAGTAAAAAACTTTATTCTAACTGCCTCCTACCCTGCTGGAGTAAGAGGGACAAAAACCATTTAGCTCACGTCGTTAGAGTATTGTGCTAACAGCACCAAGGTTGTGGGTTCGAAGTAGGCCATTCATAATTGATAATCCTTGTGGGTCCTTTCCAGCTCAGAATATTCTGTGATTGTCTGTGATTACCTACATACTGTTTCTGAGTTAATCTCCTTATGTGTGTACTTTTAAGGTTATAAAGTGATTCTGCATTAGACTTTCCTTTCTCTCAAATGGAGCGCTTAAGTTGGTAGACAGGATTCATGCACTTCCGTGTTTTAAATTTCAGGCTTCCTGCAACCCACAGACTAGGCTTTGAGATATAATTTGAATATTTTGTGTACTCAGAGCATGATGATATAAGCAAATCTGAGGATTTTTGGTTATGCCTGAATGTAGTTGCAGAGAGATGTGACCTTCTTTCTCTGCACTATCTGTGTCAGGCTGATGAATATTTGTGCTGTTTTCTTCTATGATCATGGAGCAGCTACATTTGTAGTGTCATTAAAAGGCAGCATAATTTATTTAGTCATTGAAGACTAACAGAAGAAATACACTTASAAAAATGTGTCTTGGATAAAAATCTCTCTTTGCTGATATCTTCAACTTGCTTTATGAGTTCCTTCATTATCYCTTGGATTTCCAGCTATCAGAAGTGGAAGGTTCTGCTCTCAGCACAGTTTCTGCTATGTGAATTTTCTGCAGGCAATAGCAGTCACTAGTAAATCTTGTCCATGCTCAGAGAAAATACCAGCTGTCCTCGCCTGCACCACTCTGAACCAGCTGGATGCAAGCCAGGTTTAAACTGGAAGGTGTGTAGCTGTGTTAGCACGGCRCTGAGCCGGAGTGTCACACAAGCCTGAAATCCCTGTCTCCCAGCAAGGCTTATTAGCTCAAACTCAGTGCCACGTTAATTGCACCTCAGCATCTTCTGGTCTTCTGCTGGCTTACATTTAGCCAGCCTAGTGTGCAGAAAAATCCAGTCATGACTGCCTGTAAACGCCAGGTAGTTGAAACYCAAGTTTCTTCACACAGCAGTCAGTCTTCCTTTCCCTAAACCCTCTTTAAAATAAGACTGAAAATATGTAGTAGAAGCCTTGTGCTTAGAGGCTTATCTCTCTAAAGAAGTGGCTCTTAAAATATCTCAAGCCAAGTAGGGAGTACGCTTTGATAAATATAATGTTGATAAATAACCCCAGCTCTCCTTTCAAGAACACTTATCTCTCATTGTCTTTCTTGTTCAATGTTGTAACTGTTTTTCTCCAGTCATTTGGATTCAAGTGAAAAAATGTACCCCTGGTATATATCACTTGAAAAACTAATAATAAAACTGCAAAATATATTTAAGCCTCTGCTCAATCCAGAGATATAATTCAAACTATTTAAGTGCTGTGGAACATACTATGTCAGACTCCATTTAATGGTATAACATTTCTTAATTAACTTCTGAGTTGCAGAAGATCTCACAACAGCAATTTTCAGGTATTGTGTAGTTTATTGTTGCTATAAAATTTATTCTTGGCCTATTAAAAGAAGGCAGGAAGCCTAACTAATCGCTGCTTTAGGGGGATTTTTCACTATAGTACTACAAAAATTATTGAAGTAAAAAAGTCTGTTCAGAACTTGAACTGTAATTTTCTTTGAAAACTTTCCTGCACGCTGAGTGAACTCATAATTCTACATGTTTGTTTCTGCATTTCAAACAGCATAGTTTACTATACTGATGAAGTAGCCACAAGGTAATTTTCACATTTCAGCAACGGAGATCTTATCATAATATCCAAAAGGCACATACTGTGCTGCCATCTGCTTATTTTTTTTTTTATTAAACTGAATGTGAGATCAAACTTTTTAAAAAATATGTTGTTTAAAATATTTATCATCACGGAGTGTCTGTGCATGGTAAATATGGATTTATTTTTAGCTTACAAAAATGTTTTTCTCAAAAATTTTTTGATAATTATGTTTTATAATCACTTTCTTAATCCTTAAACACAATGTGCTCTGCTCTTTTTTTGTTTTACAAAAACTGGTTTTGGTTTTAATTTGTTTTTTTTTTTGCCAGAAGTCAGCACATATTGTAAAATGAGGGGAGAACACACACACACACACACACAAAGCCCACAAAAATCTACAAAATGTCAAGGAAAGAAAAAATKAAGGCTTATTAGAAAGGGGAGAAAAACTTGTAGAAACTATGARTAGAACCTTCATTCATCATGGGACTTTGCTAGCAGAAAAGGATGGATTGAATATTTATAAACATGATGACAGACAAAAAGACCAACAAACCTGACTTGTTTCAAACCATGTCTGTGGAARTCAGTCCACCAGAACTTCTCCAGTGGACAAATATTTTAGTTTCCAATCCTTCTAGCAACATCTAGGATTTTCTTGGGGGCATGTTATTTTTGTCTGGTGCTTAATGATTACCTCAAAACCTGTGTTTTCTCCATCACTCTACAAGGATAGTTTCTACTTCACTTCCTTTTTTCTTAGTACACAAAGTTATTTTAAACCTTAGAAGAAGAAAAATTTACAATTTACTGTCGTGTTAACTCCTTGAACAAAGAATAGTTTTCCTTTGTCAGATACTTAGTGACTCAGTGAAAGCTACAGAAAAATATCAGTTCCCAAGAGTTATTTTCTGACTTACTGCTTGAAAATATACTTTGCTTTCGTTACACAGCTTTGTGGTTTGTTCTGCCTTTTGTATAAAGGTCCCACAATAAAAAAAAAATAATCCCAACATTGATAAAGTAGGTACCTGCCAGCACTGCAAAGTGAGGCCAGGACTATCAGCTTCTAGAAGAGGCTTGGTTTTGGTGCACAGCTAAAAATAGAAATCTGCAAATGAAATGTGCAGTATGTATGTGTCTCATCATTGCTAAGATAAAAAGCATTCATAGATTTAATTCATATTGTCAGCTGTGTCTATGTAAGAMAACAGAATACAATCCCTAACCTTTTACTAGAGACACATAAAGAATTATATTAAAAATCTTTAAATTACTTCCAGAATGATAGCAGGTTATTCTTACAGAYAGCATAATTTTTTTCCGTTTCTGTTCCAGGTCGGATATTTTCCCATGCCGTGCTATTTGCATCGCTTGCTGCATAGGATGTTCTAGAACTTCTGCTTAGATCAAGCGAGACTTAGGACTTAAAGGAAACTGTATGAAAGAGCAAGTGGAGAGACAGAGCTATACTCTGGTGCTGCCTGAATGGCTGTAAATGCTAATGGTGTAGGCACCTGAATTGCACCCCTGATAACCAAATGCATAAGTTCTTAGCTGTTAATAGGAATGGTCAAAATTGATTGCGAACAACTATTTTCAGGAATTTACATAACAATTCTTCTTGCTCCCTCTGCCCTTTTTATCTCTGTTTTCTCTGCAGTAAGAACTTCACCTTTCCGTGACACAAAWATATATATATTTTCTTTACCTTTGTCAAAAGAAAAATAGGACTATAGATATAAAACCTAATGAAAACTAGTGGACTGGATGCAGCTAATTTGAAAGTCCAGTTTCTGCCCCTGGAAGGGACAAGTTACAATTTGCATCAATCTTAATTCTACATAAGTTTTCAAAAGCTTACATTTTGGTGAAATTTGTCCTCTGTAAGGACACAAGATATCTGGCAACAGCATTAAAGAAAAACCTCCTCAGAGGCTTAACAATAAATTTACWTGTCATAAATTATATAGATTTTTGAAAGGACAGTTTTTAATTTTGAGGTCTCTGGTAACATCAGGCATGGAGCAGAAGGTGTTGGAATAGACAACGTATAGAGGTAATTATCACTAAAGTCATGTAATGATAATTACTGAAAATAGTGGTCATCAAGCAGAAAAGACTATCACAGTGGMATTCCACTTTCCCCATTCTCTCTACCTTTAACATCTTGCCCTTGTGGCACTATTTTCTTCAGTTTTTCTCCTATTTTATGCTTTCATAAAGCTTTGAATTCTTCTCCAAAGTTCATGAAACTATATTATACAGCACCATTTGATGTAGCCAGAACCACACAGCACAGCAAACTCTGTCATCCCTTTCAGCTCTGTTCTGTCATTAGAAACAAAACCATACTGAAATTTACTCATGATGTTATATTTTCAATTATTATAAATATAAAATACCTTCACACTGTATGACAGCATGAGGAAGTCAGCTTTACTTATAAACTAATTACACTTTTTAACTCTCAGATGCAAAAAAATACTGAAGATCTTTAGCAGTATCACAAAATATTTCTCATTAGAGATTTTATTTTAACAAAAGGCAAYAAATAAAACAAAATTAAGTGATGCATTTTCATACAGGAACTCCTTCCATGCAGTAGTTTATTCTAAACTATCACAAACACATTCTCAGTCTTACAGTTTATATTTCTTCTAAAAACTTAAAAAAGTGGGATCTGGAAAAAATAACACAAGGGTTGAAAAGTCCTGTTTTCTTTGCGTTTGATGTAAAGATAACCATAAAAAAAATTTATAATCTTGAACAGTTTACTCAGATATACCTCCTTCCCGAATGCTGAAATKCTTCCTAAAAAAATGAGACAATTGCTTCAACAGAAACACTATATAACAATTGAGAATCCAAGGAATACTCGCTAAAAACCACCAAAACCCATAAAAGGAATAAAAGAAAATATTTTGTGAGCTTTCATTATAAATGCTTCATTACTTGTTGCCTGCTTCATGACTAATGTGGATRCAGAGCTGTTGAGTCAATTTGTGGTTTTAGAGGAAGAACTGATTAGAAACAATGACGAGGAAATGACCATTAATGACTGTTAACTGATGAAGAAATTATTAAAGTTGACACACCCAAGGCTACTTAATAAAACAGATTTCCTGCCTTTTTAGATAGTTCTGAAAGTATTAGGTCCCTAAAAGATTTGACCCTCACTATAWGTGCTACAGAACTAGGTTATTATTTCCTCTGGAAAACAGTATCCAGGGGAAGGCAGACAGTCTTGGAAAATGCATGAGATCCTTGAAGACTGAAGAGCTSTAGAGCAGACTGTACCTCCAAGTTTCTTGACTGAAGAACCTTAGTAATTCTTCCAAACACCCTCCATAACTGCTCATTACTTAAAACAAACTGACAAAATGAGGAAAGAAGTGTTAAAATTTTTGAAAGGGAAAGGTGTTAAAGCAAGTATCCTAGCTGCTGCTAATTGAAGCCATAATTCTATGGATGTAGGATCCATGTACTGGGTTCCACTACAATTCAGGAATTTCCTGAATCAGATGTTTAGAACTGAGGAGGCTATAACTAGAAGGAATTCCTATTGATTAATATTTTTCAAATACTTTTTCCTGAATGTTTATTTTTGTCCACTGTTATAGATGGAATGCTGGGCTAAATGGGTCTTGTTCTGATCCAGTACAACAGGTCTWACTAAGCAGGTGGATTTTTAGGAATAGAATCTTTAAACACTAAGGTCTTTTCAACCCTAATTTTAACAAAACAGGCATTTTATCATAGCATTGTTTGCATTTTGCTGAAATCCACAGGAAAGAAATTGCTTTACCGTTGTCCCCTACTTGGTATGCTAATAAATAAATAATATATTTGGCAGTGAGCGCTCTCTCAATCTCAGTGACTGCTGGTAAAATAAGAGGTGGCCTGCAATCAGTAAGGTATTTTTAGCTGAAGGAACTGCAGCATGAAGTGTGATGTTTTAGCTCTAAGATGTCAGAAGCAAATYCTTATTAATTCTGACCTCTCTACATTATGCATCTTTCTGATCAACTCTCTGGTAGTGCTGCTCTGTCAGACAATGGAGCTTAGGATTCAGAGTAAATAGACCTGCCAGAGCACGTTTCCACTGTGATTGGATCAGAGCCTGGATGTCATTCCACAGTTTCTTCACCATAAAATTCTTCTCAGTATCTCCTCAGCCTTGCAAAAGAAAGTTAAACATATCCTGCTATGCAGCAATATTGCAGCTTTAYTTGTTGCTTAATGTTTTCAGTGATGCTTTCTTCATCATCCACTGGGCACAAACAGTTTAGTATTTTAAACCATCTGTTAAATTAACATACTTTTTAAGAAAAGCATGCTTTCATAGCTCCTGTTCAACTTCCTTTACAAAGTGCACATTTGCAAGTTGTGTAGTGTCTATGGTGTCTACTCTGAAAGCCCCAYCAATTAAGATTTGTGAATATTGAACAATTTTGTTCTTAAAATTCTGTAGATATGAAATTAAGATTACATTCTTAAAACAGAAATGCTGCCACTTTTTCTTTCAGCCTCAAGAGAGATTTTATATTCAAGCTTAAGGACCATTTTGCATTTAAAAGAGACATATGTGGAGGTTATTCATAATGCCATCCTTCTCAAAAAAACAGTCAGAATTAATTTGTTTAGTCTCCAAGACAACAGCCACAGCTTTCTTATGCCAAACAAAGGTTCTAATTAATGTCATCTAGGTATCTGCAGGCATCATTGCTGATCTATGGTCTTTTGTGTCTGATCTATCTGAAAAATTTCTGTGTTCCATAAGCAAAGGGATGATATGTCTATGTTGTGAAAGTAAGTGAACTATGGATGAAAGTGAGAATAATTAGGAGTCAGGAGTGTAAAGGACCCATTTTTTCAAAAGGCAATAGTGATTTTTTTTGTCCTCTCCATAMTTCTGTTGATAACATGAAAATGGGTCCTTTGCACTCCTGACTGTCAGTTGCTGTTCTTTTGTAGAATGTTGAATGACCATTATGTTAGATTACCTATGAGTTTTCCTTAGTGTTTTGAGGGCACCTCCGTTGCCTTGTTTAGCTTCTTCTGAAGGAGATCCAGTGTTAAGATCTGGAGTGCATACCCAGAATATTTCCACTGTTTCCTTCCTTGTGTGCAGCAGGAAATTAATATTGTTTTTTTTTTTTATTTTCATTGCTTTGTGGAACTTTGTGGAGAATGCCTAGAGGGTTTGGTGATGATTTTGTTGGGCCAGCACTGGGGAGTTTTTTCAGGGAAAAAAGGTGTTTCTTTGGTTGGTTGGTTGGTTAGTTGGTTTTGTTGGAGTTATTTCATTGGTTTTGGGTTTGGTTTGATTTGGTTTGTTGGAGTTTGGTTTTGTTTGAGTTTTTTTCATTATTTGTTTTGTTTTGTTGGAGTTTTTTCATTGATTTTGGTTTGGGGTTTGGTTTGGTTTTGTTTTTTTAGCATGCTTTGACTGCATGACAGCATTATTTGAATTTACTGCTTTCACAGCTTACGYGGATTGGCAAAGTTGTGTGATGGTTACTTTTACCTGGCTTTTTGGGGTCTTTTTTGCTCTTACTTATCCTGTTATACTGTAGTTAAGTCCACTGTAGAGAAAGACAGTTTCTCTGCTGTGATATAGTGATATTTTGTTTGGACTGTGTAGGCACTTGAGAAGATAATTCAGCGGAGTGTGCTGGGATGGCAATGCAGACTGCTGTTGTCGACAATCTTAAGTGTTCTCGTTCTTGGTCACAGCAGTCCTGAATTGAGAGTATCAGTTTTACCTCCTTTGAATAATTATTTCTGTTCTGTGGCTCTCAGCTTAGACCAGTGTGTTAAGAGTATAGAGATGTGGGAGAAAACAAACCTTCTTGCTCCAGTGAGTCCTAAGAAATCAGAGGGACTCGTGCAGCTGGGCTTAATTTGGGATTAGAACCAGTTTCGAAATAGAAGTCTGGTTGTGTTCAGTRAGATCCCAGATGCATAAATAATGTGGGCTACACTCTAATGTGGTCTGATTCACAGTGAGAGAGTCACAAATAGTGAGTTTTAATCAATTAAACACTAAAATTCTGGATGAATTAAAAAGGAACTTTCAGGAACACAGGTTAACCAAYAGTGCAACTTATTGGAACAACAGGTTATAGATTCTTTCAGACTGCTGCTGATAAATTTACTGCACATGCAAAATGTAAGTGTATAGCATGGTGAAAAAGAGTTCCTGGGTATACTCCAGTGCAGCTGGATGTGCAAATCCTATCACAGAGGTGTCCTCACTTTGGGGAAGAAAGAGGAACAAGCCTCGTCCACTTGCATGCAAGGTCATCACATTCTCATCCTCTATTGCTGAGGATTTCAAATGCCAATTTATACTTCTGGAATAAGTGGAGTTGAGAGTGTTGTCAAATATTCTGTTACTGCCAACATAAACGGAGGGGGGAGACCATTTATGTGTAAATGAAGGATATCAAGATTTACAAAGAAAGATTGCAAAGACTGTGGGTCTTGCACAAGGACATAATGAAACTGGGACACATTAGAGTCCCACACTTCCACCTGGGCAACCACAGAGAAAAGGGCTGTCCGGCTTCTGCCTGACAACCTGTCACCACCTCAGCAGGCCATCATGTCCACAGAAATCCCATCATACACACAGAAATTCCATTACCTCATATCTCATGAAAATCCCTTTACCACATATCTCATTATATATATCATGGCTATAGGCCTCATTCCCACACAGTGTCATAACTACATTTGGAGACCTCTGGAAGATAGATATTTACCAGTCCCAAGATGTACAGCTTATTTGGACAAATGATCTTTGTAAAGAAAAAAAAAAGAGGGAGAAACTACATATGGGTGCCAGCAGCCCAGATCTTGGAGTAGAGGAAGGAAGATRAGAAAATTCCAAATAAATTGATTAATTCCTTCTTTTCACACAAATACAAAATTTGAAGTCCCCTTCAGGCAATAATGATTATCATGAATCTGGATGCCATAAAATCATTTCACACTGGGGAGATGAAGGATGCAGCACAATTCAGGATGTGGTGGTAATTTGGCACAGCTGATAGTTTCCTGGGGAATAGGAAGGGTTGTGATATTTCGCTTTTATTCMCATATCTAGAAGAGTGCAATGAACAGGCAGCTCAAAACAATATTATTCTGTAGAAGCCATACAGAAAAACTCACTGTTTACTCCTGTGAATATGTMTAAGCACRAAATTCCATTAAAAATGGACAAGAAAAAAAAATAGAATTAATTTCTATATCTGAAGGGTCCCTTTTCTTTTTGTGCTTACTTACTTGTTTCTTTTTTGAGGCAAAATAGTTTTGGATTCTATTAGCTGATGCTTTTAACTGCTCTCCACTCACCCCCCTCCAGTGAAGCCATGCGTTTCTGTCCAGGAGGGCTTTGCCTCTTTATTACTTACTCTGATATGAGCAGGAGCCCATGGAAAAGACTACAGTGAACCATATAATATCATTACTATTAATGGGCTCAAGAAGCACAGTCCATGAAAATACACTAATTCAAGTTTAAAAAAAAAAAAATTAGAGGTTTTACTTCATCTCATTCAAGTGATGAATGAAAATGCTGAACCATTTCTACAAGATGAACACTCTGAACTGAGGAAGGATGTTCAGGCAGACTACATGTGTGAAACCTATGGTTATGAAAGATGACGGCAGTATCTTTCTGTATCAGTATTAATGATGCTTATAATGCATTCCTGAATATACACATTTGYTTACAGATATAGATAGATTTGAAGGCATGTCATGCCTTGTGGCTTTATTCTTTAACTAATGGATTAGTGAAAAAGGCTGCCATAGTTCAGCTTCCTGACTTCACTAATGCGAGTTGAAAAAGTTTGGTTATCATTTGACAAATGTTCCTGTCTACATCAAATCCTCTGAACCATGTAAATTTTTATCTAGAGATGTGCCAAAGTACTTGAGAATAATTTGGGCAGCTGCTGAACTGTTACCCACTAGTTCACAGACAGAACTTTTCACCTCTTCCTTTCTTTCCACTTTGGTAAATATGGCTAGAAAAATTGTTAGCACAGTGGGGGAAACTTGGCTGTACTAAAATATTTTATTTATCTTTTAACATGCTTTTTGCACTATAGTCACAAGTGCACTGACATATGGTATGCCATGGAACTGCTGAGATGGTAATATAATACCACAGAATATCCAATATTACTTTCAACTGATTGAACTGTTGAAGAACAAATCTAAGTGAGCCACACTTCAGTGTTCTCTTGGCTGACCAGTCCAGGGTGACTTTTTGGATTGTAGACCTTCTTGACTAGCAGATATACTACGAAAACCTGGCAGCTTGGGAAGCAAGCACAGGAGATGCAGCAAAAAAAATTTCCCATTCTGTGTCCTACTGGCATTCCCTGACTTTGACCCAAAAGAAGTATTGCAGTTACCCWTGCACAGGAAGCTGAGGGTAAGTTCAATAGATCCTGACCAGGAAAAGAAGGGCTTCAGGCAGTGAAATTTGCATAGTAAACATTAAATTCACAGTGCTCTCAACTCTGACCCTCAAGCTCTCTGCCTGATAGTGCTGCAACTTCTTGTGCAGCAGGTACTAGAGTGCTGTTTCTTAGGCATATAATTTTATTATATTTACCTTTTAATATACTGTTCTTTCATTGGCTACTGTCTGACGAAGATTTTATAAATGAAAGTATTTTTATTGAATAGACCAATGAAAAGTATCTTTTCTCCAATTAGTTCCTATCAGTCTACAACAGCTACATCCTGATGAGRATTTCCAGTTGAGTCACAATATATTTATATTGAGGGGAAAAAAAGCAAGAACATATATTCTAATTTCCATTAGTGATTGAGGACTTGAAATCATTTGAGATAAATTCTGACAGACGTTTCTTGTGGAATGAAGTTTTGAACCATYATATCAACTTCAAACAATTAGCATTAAACTGAAGAATATTTATTAAATTAAGTTTATGCTTTCAAAATAACCTATTAATTCAGACAGGAGTTGTAAGAAGAAATRTCTAGAGTAAATGATGCTGGTACTGTCCACCTCTTCAGCAAAATATGTCAGGCTCAAACAAACAGATAAAATGATCCAGGCTTAGAACAKATTGAGAGTGATTCTTCATGGATGGCAAACAGAGGCAGCAGAGATTCTTCCAAGAATAAAATTAAATTGTGACTGCATAGGTGGAGCTGCTGCATATGACGGGATTCTTTACAAAGGCACTACTTTCAAAATTTTACATATCAAAAAATGCCACTTTGCTTTAAAAAAATGCCGAGTGTAGGCAATAGAGACTGTCTATATAAAAAGGGAAGCTTGAAATACTATATSATGTTCAGGTATGAATAGTAGAAACAAATGTTAGGTCTCTAAGCAGAATCTGATGTTCCCAGAAGGTAAAATATAGACTAAGCAAAATTAATTAATTTCCCCACCAAACTGGGGCCAAATCTCTCACAAAATGAATTCATTTAGCAGAAAATGTTACCCATTAAGACTATATAAAAAGCTCCAAACTGTAAAACTAAATAAGTGAAAACTAATAGTCATAGTTAAAAATTTGCAATACAAAGCATACAGCAGAGAAAAAAATATTGTGAAATGTCAATTGAAATAGATAACAGCTAAGAACTCACTGTTTAGGAAGAATTAATTCCAATAAATCTCTTAGCTATGCCATTCAAATATTTCCTGTTGATTTCTTACAATATATRTAGACAAAAAAATTAAGAAAATATTAAATATACATGAAAATAACTTGAAAGTTAGTGAATTAAATGAGAATATTTTAGTCATTAACTTTATCAAATTTACCATGCTTTATTGCAATCTTGCATGAATGCTAGGGCTAGAACAAACAAATGCCCATCTAGTCTAAATCACATAATTGGAAATTCTTTTATCACATTCTCTCATTAGTGGTCATGCAAGTTTATACATTTATCTAGGTTTAACTTAAAAACATAAAGTGATGGAAAAGTCACAATATTCCATTGCAATTTTTTTCCTTAGTTAACTATAAAAATGTGTTTCTGACTCACTTTTRCTATTATATTCTGGCTAAACAGATGGAAGGTCCCTCTAAATTTTTTTGTATGTTTCTTGCATCAGTTTCTACAGACCTTGATCARTATTTAAGAGGAAGCCACCAAGATGAGAACTGTGAGAGAGCAGATTTAGATTAGATATTARAAAAAAAAAATGTCTAAGATAGTAGAGCAGTGGAACTGTTTGTTCAAAGCAGTCATGGATGCCCCATCCCTGGAACTGTTCAAGGCCAGGCTGGATGGGGCTCTGAGCAATTTGGTCYGGTGAAAATTGTCTCTGTCCATGGTGGAGGGATTAAAATTAGATGACCTTTAACGTCCCTTCCAACCCAAACTATTCTATGATTCTATRATCCTCTGAATATTTTCACCAAAATCTAGATACCACATGGAATGAACGTATTCAAACAGTTATTGGGGTTTTTCAGTAAAATACTTATTCTACTTTTGTAATTGTCCGAGCAAACAGAAGGTACTTTRCCATTTCAGGATCTTATTTGTGTCTCCATCCACTTGTCCTCATCTCCAAAAAAAAGACAAAAGAAAYAGCTAAAAGTTCTTATCTATTGTATACAAATCATCTTATCATAGAGATTTCTTCCTGTTTATTCTTCASCTCCATAAAATGGTCAAACCATTTTGCTTTAGAGACATTTATTTCTCAGAACAGYGGCTTGCAGCTGCATTGGGTAGCAATGGGTAGCAATTGGGTAGCAATAGAGGTGAGAACTGTGGGTGGAACAGCTCCAGGTCACAGCCTGGGTTTTATCTTAGTTTTTCATCCCAGTTCTCTTATGTACCAAATGCTCAYGTTATTTCTCTGCTTGTCATGTTATGGATCCCTATTACCATTTCACAGATTTACAAAAGATCAAATCTCTTTTTAGGTTGTCCTCTAAGTTTACTGGACTGAAAAAGTATGATGTAATTTTTTTTTTTCTTGAGTAGTATGAGGAGGTAGTGGATTGACATTGATTGTCTGCTAGCCACTCTCTCAATTCTTCTTGTCAACAGGACATATGAGGAAATAAGATGGAAATTCTCAAGGACTGAGATAAGGACAGGGAGATTGCTGACAGTAATTAGACCGACAAAATGGACCCAACTTAAGGAAAGTTAGTTTCATTTCTTGCCAGTTAAAAAGAGCTGGATAGTGAGAAAAAAAGAAAACAGTAAGCCATATTCTCTCCATTCCTCCTTGTTTCCAGGCTCATCATCAGTCCTTCTTKCCTAACAATCTTTTTCTTCACAGAAGGGCACACAGGAATGGGAATGAGAGGGCAGTCAGGCCACAGCAACTCCTTTTTGCCGATCCTTTCTCCACACGCTTTTCCCTGCCCCAGCCCGGACCATTCCCGGGGCCGCAGGGCCAGCCCAGCCGGGCCGGGCTCTCTCSCAGGCCGCAGGGCCATCCCTGCCGGGTCTCTCCTGCCCCCGGCCCTGCTCCCGCTGWCCCCTCGGGGCTCGCAGGGCTGTTTCTCGCTCGCTTCCCCCGGCTCAGCCCTGGCACCGGGCAGCGTTTTGCCCTCCCTTGCCCAGGCTTTCCCCGGGGCTGAGGGGCTCAGCCGTGCCCTGCGCTGGGGCCGCTGCAGCCGCTGGCAGCGCCTGGGGCCGGCCCGGGCACAGCCCCGGCACAGCCCCGGCACAGCCCCGGCACAGCCCCGGCACTGCCGCCACCGCCGGGGCCGGGAAAGCCCAGCTGAGAGGCGTGAAATCATGAAGATTCCATCAGCTATTGCTTTCTTCCTCAGCTCTGTGCTGTGTTTCTTCCCCATTGCACGGCACACAGGAAGGGATTGGAAAGCAAAATAAAGTGTGTTTCAGAGAATTTTTTTTTTTTTTTTTGTCATAAAGCAAGGATTTGTTGATACATTTAACAGGTTGCTCTGGATGAGTCTAATTCAAAGTAGAATAAAATAATGTTCAGTGAGTTTTGTTATTAACTGGTAATGTTTATAGACAAGTAGTAGTTTTTGGTCAAGGTGTCTCTGTCTTACCTTGATTGTACACTTTTAATCTCCTGGGTCTCTCTGTTAAGGAGTTGACAACTGAGGATATAGAATCCTACAGCTTGATGTTGTTGTTGTGGTTTATACTGATAAAATATTCAAATTGCCTGAAGACAAAATTAAAAAAAAAAATAAAAAGAACCTAAGGCAAGAAGCAAAGACAGAATATCAGGTCRTGGAAGCACTGAGTCTGAGACTCAATGGAGGCTCATGGAGACTAAAAGTGTTGCTCCAAGAAGGTGTTATCRCACAGCTACCTACTGCCAAGGCTCCTGAGAGTCAGAGAGAGTGCTGGTAAACCCAAGGTTAAATTATCCTTGATGATTTGGCTAATTAATTTTCCAAGGAAWATTTTGTAAAGTATGAAAATTAAGGGGTAGAAATTCTGCACCGGTAAAAGCACATACTGAGAGGAAGCTTTTCTGAGGAGACTGAAGACTGAATAAGGATTARGGGAATATGATTTTGTGATGAATGTTTTTTGGATAGGTGTATATAACACAAATAAGAAGGACCAAAGAGAGCTACATGCATAAATGTCTGTGAGATAATTTTTCTGTCCTACAAAAAATAAACCATCCTGGAACACACTTTTGGCACAACTAAGACTGATCAAGTTAACTAGATCCACAGTCTTATTTCTACATACCATACTTTTGCAAGTATGTGATGATACTTGCTAAAAAGCTGTTAAGGTGGCTTGTCATTTGTGGCTGAAACTCTTTGGCTKGTCCTAGAAATGTCTCCTTTTATTTTTAATAAGTACACTCTTAACAGTACTTAAAAAAGTACATTACATTTTTGTAATTCTTGTAATTGTGGCGGTTAGGTAATTTTTAAATTGAGACAAACTTATGAAGCCATTGGCTTTGTCTACAGAGGACAAGTGTGCTGCATTTTGCAGCACAATATGAACATGTAGTACACAAATTAAAAGCTTAACATTTCATAGGTAATTTTACACTGGGCTGTCTCACATTAAAAGCTTAACATTTCATAGGTAGTTTTACACTGGGCTATCTCACCTATATAGTAAATCTCTGCAGAAGAATTCTTAGAAAACAGTGAGAAGATATGGAAAACCATTCTATTTTTAACAAAATTGTATATCATTGTGGATAGTTAACTTAGGAAGCCTACCACACAGAATGCTCATATTTACAGTATATAGGATTTCCATACTTTTATTGTTAATGTTGCATTGCATATTGATTGTCACACATGCATTATGCTTAAATTATGTGGAKTGAGAAGTGTTTGCCAAATTTTGTGAATGAATCCTTAATAGAATAAAAAGTAATCTTAAAACAGTAGAWTAAAAAGGTGGAGGAGTAAAGAGAAAAAGTGGCATATTTCTCARTAATTTCTTTGAATATAACATTTCCTTAACTCCCATCACTCACTCATCCCTGATTCACTGACRATACTTGATTCTTTCTAGTAAACCAAAACATTCTAGAGATACTATGTTTCATTTCAAGACATGAAAATAATTATTCTTGCTTATTTCACTTCTAAGTGGAAAAATATGAAGTTAACCATATACACCAGTTTACAGTGCCAGTCTGTCCGTACCTTGATAAACAAGAAAGGACAAGTAATTGGTCCCYGATTCTAGAATTGCGTAGCCCAGACTGGATCACAGCCTGGGGCTTGCTGTCCTAGAATAGACTGGCCACRTCCACATTGCACAACACAAGAGTGTCAGGAAGTTCTCCTCTGGCCCTAAAACTGGTGYTTTGGTCCGTTTGTGTGAGTTGTGTCTGTATAAATGTCAGACTTGTGTTGTTGCCCACCGCATTGCTCTCTCTGCAAAACTCATTGGTGGTGTGCTGTAAACTTCAGATATGGCATGGAGGCATGCAGAAGGTTTGAAGCCACAAATGYGGGAGAGCTGTGGTTAAAAAGAATAGGAACTTAGGCAGTCTCTTTAATTCTGCTTATTGAATCATGCCCTGCTATGTACAATCTCTTGTTGGTGAGATTCAGAACAGAGCTAGAGAGCAAGCTATTAATTAAGGAACAGTCAGRAGCCCTATGCTTGGATTCGTTCTTTGGTCTTCTAGAAGTGTGCATWTGTACAGGCAATCTCTAAACTGGCTTCCTTGACCTTGTAAATCTCTGAAAACTTGTGGATTAAGTTCAATATTGTTTTGCTTGGGTTTTTTTCTTTYTAYTCATCAGCTCYGCCTTTTTGAGTTTCTGGAATTTAAAGTCTGAGTCTATTTTTATTATTTATTTTCCTATAGAGTAAGTGGAAGGCTGAAGTCTTGCTCCTTAAWTATCACTTGTAAAATGAACCTTGCAAGAAAAATCTATCATGGCTGCCTGTTCCCTGATTATCTCTGTGGACACTGTCTTATGGTTATAAATGCTTTTCATCTTTYGATTGTCCTAGAGCTCTTTGGAGTYTTTGTTTGTGTTTGTTTGGGGAGTTGAATCCTTTTTTTTATAGAAGGGACTTAAACTAGCCTTTTTTWAAATCCTGTGGTTATTTGGTCAAATACAGGATTGGCAGCAATGTGTTTAAAATCATAAATTTTGCAAAACATTTTGCTTCTTACTAGTTACAAACCACTGTTTCTCAGCACTGCAGCTCCTATGCTCCAGCAGTGCCATTTTTAGAGAGTAGCTGTAACTATTAAAAATTAATATTTTCCAATGACTATTTGATCCAAGAATATGCAACTGTGACTACCACTGCAGGCTGCTTTTATCAGAAATTTCTCTTCTGATATTCCCTGATCTCTCTTCTATAAATTATCAGCTACAGTGAATAGAATGTAGTTCTTGGTATAAAAAGTTCTCTTAGCACATCTGCTTCAACAACCCTTGCTTAAAAGTTTTAGAAAGGGTCAATGAACCCACCTTGACTAAAGTGGTATGTAGGTAAAAGAGTTTTAAAAGAGTTATCTTCCMTAATTTTTTAGTGGATTGGGAAGTCTACAAGTGATTCCACGCTTGACAGTAAAAGGGATGTTGATCAGTCCCGTATTTCATCCTTTTTGCTTTTCTTATCCTTTTTAATCAATCAAATTTGTCATTAAAATTTTTATTGCCAGCATTTTTTCGATGCCTCTGTGACAGTACAATTGAATTCTGTCAACTGAATTTTATATTCTGTTGTCAGCTTCCTTGTGCTGGTAAAGACATCCTGRAATCAATCTTTAGCATTTCACTGCCTTTCTACATGAGTTGTCCCAGAATTAGATTTGGTATTTGACATGTTTTTGATGCACTGTAACCAATCCATCTCCTGCAAAAGCTACATATGTCAACATTTTGTTTTAACTTCACCTTTGCATGCCTCACATACCYTGCAGTACAAACGGTACCCATCAGGTGAGCCAAACATTTCCCGTGTATTTTGGGGAAAATACAGCTGTGGAACTTCAGCTATCATATTGACCTASAGTGAATGGTTTACAATTACCTAGAGCTCAGTCCTGTTGAATATTTTAAGAATGTACCTCTCTCTTGAAGATTTCTCATGAACATTTTTCTGATTGTACRCTGTACAATCAGAGTCTGTACGGCAAGTTTCATTTTTAAGTTTTTCAGTGCTTTTCCATGTGCTTTTCCAAAACTGTTTTAACCTTTGCAAAGCATGACCCTATTTCCATTGCAAAATACTGCTCAAATCTGTTAAATTCTATATTAAAAGTATTTTTGTCCTTGAAAACATGGTTTGTCAGCATCATGAAGACTCTATGGAAATACTAATGGAATATTTTTGCCTCTCTGTATTACTATGTATCTTTGTTATTTTTCTCTGATTACAATTGATTTTTTTTGTCTTCCTACCAAACTTATAATATGGTACAACACTACTCTGCAGCTTGTAAAATTTTAATTTCTTTATATAAAATCTTCTTGCTGTTGTTTTCTCAGTCTGATGATCCCAGCTAGGACCGAAATATAAATTAGGATTTCAGAAGCCATCTATATACATCTGTGATTAGCTGATCCAAATGCCGATATAAATAAATGTGAAGTTTTTCCCCATTTCAGCATTACATGCAAAATGGTATATATCAAGCTCATTTTGTTCTTTACATCTCCATAGGASAGCCTGAAAATTGTGTCAAAATTTTTAAATTGACTTTCACTACTTTATTCAGGAAGAGGGGGGAGAGAATAAGGCGCTGTGTTTCTAAACAAGGCAGACTCACAGAGTTTTCTTAGAAAATGTGGAAAAAAAATGTTCAAAAAGTTGAAATTAAAAAAAAAAAAAAAGGAAAGTGGGTTTTACTTGAGACATTAGACATTTAATTGTAGACTGTTGAATTTATGCCAGAAAACCTACTTTTTCCCTTGTGATGGTTTCTTGCTCTGTTTGCTTTTTAAGGGATCCAGATATCTACATGAACAGATTTCACGCGTTTAAATTATTTCTTGTTGTCTGTTGGTTTCCTTGAGAGCTCCAGTTGTAACTTAGTGTTCCTCTTTGATTTGATTACCTATATTTTTTGCCTTTTTGCTTCACAAAGCACTACTCTTTTCCTATATGWGCTTCTGGTATCTTGCAGGTACAAGTACATTCCTAGATGATTTTTAATAGGGAGTTCATATTTGAGCTTGTAAGGATGATAAGCCTTCATCTCTCAAACCCAGGAAGCTTTAAAGAAACAGCAGAAACAGAAAAGGAACAATAGCAATGTATATCTCATAGCTTAATAGCAAAATACCGATTACCATCTTAGTAATCAAAATTACCATATCAAAAGTTTTCCGTGACTTGCCTTTTACCCTGTTGCTTGCAGTATACCTATGGCAGCCTTGGCTGGCTCGAAGGAAACTGCTATTGTGATTCAGTGTAGACAAAATGGAATTTAAGAACATACAATTGCAGCCTCTTGATGTGGGTGTTTCAGTGAAACGTAATATTAAGCTCTTGCTGAGAGCTAACACGGTCCTGCAAAAAAAACAGTAACTGCAAGAAGTGTTCTCATGAATCAGCCATTTTGTTAAAAGAGTGTTTTAGCAGAGTGGTGTTGACAAGATCCATTTCAGCTGAGTGAGAATACCAGCTTTTGCAGATTGATCAACAACATATCATGATAGAATAAATCTGTGAGCAACAGGACAGCAATGACTGACCCTACAGTCTGTATATGAAAATACATAACTTATAGTCTACATTATTAGTAGCATACRGCACGACACCAGGTGGGTCAGGAATCATTTCTTAGCATTTATCTGGAAATATAGCTGCATRGAACATCTTGTGATAGGAGAGAGCAGGGAAAAATGATGTATGAATTTCACAAACAGGATCATAAGTTGTCAGGCAATGATAGCAGTGTGCAATATTAATATATGCATCTCGCATGGGGAAGTGATAAATGAGACAGCCCTGTGACAAATTGCATAGGCATGTAATAAATAAGTTTACCACATAACTCTGCAATTTATCAGATGCCTTTTGCCATTACCTGCCCAATAATCCATCTCTCAGGGRTTTATTTTCACAATCCAGACTTCCTCAGCAGCTCGAAACACCCTACTTCTTTTAAAGTTCAACCTGTCAAAAAAACTTTTCCCCTGTTCTCCCTACAATGAGCTAGCCTGGGCTGTTGAACATTAACAGCTTTGATATACATGACAGTATCCTCACAATTCTAACATACATTAATTATAAAAAAATCCTAGTTTCCTGCCCTTCACTATGGGCCATGTAACTCTTTATTCTACTAAAATCTGTTGCATATGTTCTTTGAAACTATTTTACTTTTCTATGTGTCTTGTCTAACTATTGCAGTTAGCCATGYAATGCTTCAGCTGTGTTTTTGGGGATTTAAAATAAATACAATATTCCATTTCTTAAGGAATGTGGCCAACTAGCTTCRCCTGCTAAATTAGTCTCCCCAAATTTATTAATACCCTTTCATTATCCCAATTAGTCTGAAACACCAGCTATTTCTAATAATAAATATACTTTCATCTTTCACCCTTGCTTTCTTCTCATTGAGGAATTCCTTCTTAGAAAAGCTCAAAGCCATAAGTCTGTATGGATTACTGATTTCAAATGTGTTGCCTCATAATTATTACAAGTGAATATCATTTAACAGGTAAGGACATATGTGTGCAGGAGATGATTTAAAAATGCTTAGGCAAATTATGATTTTCRTTTATAAGTGATGTGGTTTTGTGGGCATTGTTATTTTGTAACAAAAGTGTAGGTCTTTTTCAAGGTAACATTTRGGGGAGCAGTTATAAGCATTTATGGAATTTCTCAAAGTATGGTTTGTTTGTTTTTTTTCCATTTTGAATATCCCCATTTTATCCACTTTCTTTGAAGATTCCTAGAAGTCTGTCATAGTGCCCTTACTGGATGCACAAACATTCTCTACTGTTTATTTGTTGTTTGKTTGGTTTTTTTTTTTCATAACTAATATTGTGAAAATTGATTTAATTTTAGAAAATTCTGATAAATGTTTCAGTGTCATATTTTAAAAACTAATAGCTCCAATTTATTGTCTGATCAACTCCATTGCYTCAAACAAAATTTATTTTCTTCAGATTTGATGCTGTGAAAATATTTTAAACCTTACATGGTTATCCTGATTTGGGATGAAATGAAGCTCTAAAAACTGATAGAAGCTCTTGTGTCTATGAAAGTGATAAAAATGAAATTCTCATTATTAACTTATTTCCCCAAAAATGTTAAGAAACCCCATGGTACTTCAAGGTTCCTATGGTTTTGGACATTATTGTTGTAATTTTGTAAGACAGAAATATATGGATAAATTTATTTGAAGTCACTTGTAAGTACTTTTTGTCTGCTTTTCCACCCTGTATGGTTAGATTAGTGGAATTCTACTATTTTGATTTTATGCAAAAATTTGTTRAAGGAGAAATTAAATAAAAGCACATGAACAAAAGTTTGGATAAGTCTGCCTGTATTAGTTTCTCTCACTCTTTTAGACTTTTGAAATCTATCCAAATTCATACTGATTTCCTCTACTATTAAAGAATTAATTTTTAGATTTTTTCACATTTTTCTGTCCATACCAATGTAGTAATGGTAAGGTCTCTTTTGAGGGAACTTGCCATCTCCTGACAACATGATTGGCAAATGATAATAGTTTTTAATTTACTGAGTTTGCTGTCTTAGTAACCATTTCTACTTGACTTTATGGGCAGCCATGAGTCATCCTTCAGGATAACCAGCAGTAACTWCCCAGAAATTATGTGTGCCCATGTRTTTTATGTTCATAAAGATCAGAAACTGCAGTAATGTGCATAAGGTAAATACTTCTRAGTTGCTTATCCTGAAACATTTCAGTCAAGCAGTCTTTAAATCTTGAAGCTCAGCATGTGCTTGGTGTTTGCTCTAAGTACTGTGTTAGTTAGTGTTACTTCTTGATGAAGGATGTGCTGTGTCCAAATGATGGCCCATCACAGTGTTGTGGAGGTCACTTTAATTCCTCTTTGGCAGGGTTTGCAATATATAGGCACTCAGCCAGCACAATGTTAAAAGGTCATAAAATAAGAATTAATTAGGTTTGTCCAAGAATGGTCTGTTCCAAATGTCAAGCTAAAGCTTGGCAAGATTCTTGACATAGTATTCTTCTTGTCTCTCATTTGGCAAAGCCACCATACTGTAGGCATATTTTMCTCACAGCAGTACCAAAATACCTCCTTCTGACCAGACAGGAACTAAACGAAACAAGGTGTTTGAACTAACTCATTCAAAGGGATTTTTTTTTTGGTTGCTTACATAGTTTTGGTGCTTTTAATATGTAATGTCTAGGATCASTATTCCAAACACAGCTCCCTTCAGTGAGAGGTGGGCTCAAAAAGCTTTTGGAATTCTCTTTGTAGGGATTCAAAGTCTGCAGTGTTCATAATTCATGAGATGTAGCTGTTGCAATAATATTCTCTTTTTAAAAGCTGGTGAACATTCATAGAGATGTGTACTGCATATGATCTGCAGACCTGGCCCCTTTGTGAACTCTGGGACTGCTGTTTCCTCTCCTACCTCACACATGGATTTTCTACTTTGAAATCTCAAGAGGAGAGATGGATTTCATTGAAATATACTGCAGAAACCATCTGAGTTCTCTTTTCAGAAAGGGAACAAAGCTACACCTCTGTGCCTCTGGTTTAGCTTAGCCAAACACCAYGTGAGCTGACTGCCTTTTAGAGAGAGTTTTAGTGTAGAGAGGGTCAGAAAACCAAACTTGATTCTCTTGTGTCCCAGGCTGTAGTAACTGTTATATCATCCTCATCCTTTGTCTTGTYAGTTGTAGGCAATGAAGGCTTTCTATGTCCCTGAGTACAGCTTGGGTTTCTGTCTGTTTCTTAAGATTTTGGGTTATATGTTGGGGGAGAATTTAAATAATATGAAGCATGATCTKGAAAATAACTTATTATAGATTTCTGTTAGTGCTACCACTGTGAGGGAGGAAAGGAAATGTCTTTTTCTTAGTGTGCCATTTATCAATGAGCACAGTGGCTCAAAGCAATTTTGTGCTCTTCTCATGTCCCAGGCGTCCTCATATAGATTTTTGCTTCTGCTAGCAGGATGGAACTCCTAAACGCAACCTTGATGCTTTGTCTTGGAGAGTGCTATTTATTGACTGCATGGATATTTGTTCTTACAGCACAGGGGCAAAGTCAAAATTATGTCCTACAAAACACTCCTTACACTTGTGAGTTTCTTTCAATATCCCATGAACAGAAGTTTAAATTTTTTGATTAAGAACATATCATTATTGATCAAGAACCTATCTAAAAGGGCTGAGCCTTCACCATAGAGTTTGCTGAGAACTTGTGATTTCTGAGGACACTGAACACTAGTAAACAGAATTTTCTTGCAAACCCAGAGATCATTAGCAAAGTTAGAAAGAGCTTCACAGCATATTGTGTAATAAATGTAATAATTTGTGCAGAGAAGAAAACAAGAAGGATATTTTTATTCAGGTCAATCAGATTTAATATCTGTATAAATCAGTAAAATATTATTTTCAAAATAGGATTTTGAAARCCTTTCAGAATATGTTCAGAGGTATCAGAACCTGTTGCTTTGTGTTTATGTCATGAAAGATGGCACCAGGTTCTTCTGGGATTTTCAGGAGATTTCAGAAATAATTTTTTTTTCATGTGCTTTTATTAGTTTTTGTGTCATTTGCAGATACTAGAAGGGGCATGACTTTGGGAATKAAATATATTTACATTGTTTAGCTGYTGTAAATATGAAGTACGTTGAGAGAAAGACAAAGCAATTCCTTCTTGGTTTATACTCTTCTCTTTAACTACATTGCTTTAAGTGGCACACAGAGATACCCTTCTTATTTTCTTGTTATTTCTATTGAGTTGGCCAAGTTTCACCAGTTACAGCAGACTACTGATGTGGGGAAAAAAGAAGCATAACTACTTTAACCAAGATAATTTCCATTTCTATATTTCACAGCCATAAAATCCCAAGCAAAAGATCTTTGAGCACTTTGATTCAAATTTTGTGTATCTATGTTTATAACAAATTTTATTCTTGCAGTTTCATCTAAAAAAGTAATGCACCTGATTCACTTAATATGTGAACATCTGTAGTCTATAACTCATGTATTTTTTCTGATTTGGGCTTTGGAGTATTTGCATATGCATATTTGCATATCTTATTTATTTCTAAGCTTCTGAACTGATTTATATCCATTGAAGATCTAGAGTTTTATGGAGAAGTATTTTAACCATATTATTTTTTTCTTTGTTTCTTTTGCATTTCTTCTACTATATGCCTTTAATTAAAAAGCAATCAATGCCATTAACTTGAAAAAAAAATAAAATATACTTGTTCATATAGTRAAATGTGTCAGCATATGAAGACATCTTTTTTTATGCCAATCAATAGAGTTTTTAATATCCCCTTGGCTTTGTATTTCATTTGGTCTGTATATTTTCAATCAAATAGAAGAAGATGTAAATACCATATTTTATGTGTTCTTACTTGTTTTGTTAGTAGTACTATAAGAGATAGGGAACAATTTGGATGCATTCTGAAAGGAAATGTAACAAGGAGTTCTGGAAAATACAAATCAGTGCCTGAGTGCTTACCCTTTTAAATTCTATTTGTATGCAGTACACTTTGTTAAAGTTGTGTTTATAATAACTTAAAGAAATCTCATTTTGCTGCCAGGGAKCATGGAATCAGATTTAGCATCTATTTAAGCTACACTTCACTTTAATGAGGAGGAAAATGATGCATATGTACATTAATACATATGTTTTTGGGGAGCAGKGGGAGTAGAGGAATAGTTTCTTCAGTTCAGTTCCAAAGATGATCAACTATTTAGTTCTATAAACCAATAATTTTTCCTATCCAGTCACATGTGTAGAAGTATCATTTGTAGTGGAAAATGGAAAAAATATGATAGGTTATGAAGGAGCATATTGATATCTCCTTTCTTCTGTTAGTAAAGRGGCTCTTTGTAGATGAGATTAGTGTGGTACTGAGCGGTATCTTTGGGTGATATAAGGAGATATATCCCCTGTAACACCCTTTTTTATCTACTCATGGGGTAGAGTAGTAGTGACTCGGTCACTGTCACTCCAAATAAAACACTAAAAGAATTATTTTCASAAAAGAAATGATCAGTGGCCTTGTGTGCTGCTGGAAGGTATGAAGATGACATTAACTGTGAGATAAAATGATCATGAGACTTTGAAAATGAAACTGATCTTTGCTGGATATTAGCATATCCATTTGAATTTGTCAAACCAGAACAAGGAGCAGTCATAAGGTTCTCTGCGAAGGAGCTGATTATTTACCTCATCCTCCCATAACAAAGTAATAAAATAACCAAAAATGCACTATGGTAGTTCTGTAAAATKAAATGACATTAAGAATAGTTTAGATTAGGAGGTAAATTAATTTAAGTAGAATATTTGCATTGTGAAAATATACGTTAATTGAAAGAAAAGTATGCATGACAAGTATGCATTGCATCCTTATTGTCTCCTGCCTTGATGAATGCATTTTTTTTCCCTCGCTGGCTGGTGATGGAGAAAATATCTCCTTGAGAATGTAGCAATCCTTTGATTTGTTTTTTTAGACAAAAAAAATACCATCTCTTCTCTCATAAGAGAGAAGTACATTCATTACTTTTGACTGAAAAATGTAATTTAAAAATTACAGTTGTAGTTAACAGGGAAATTTGATGTAGAATCTCTTAAGTAGGGATATAGCAGTTCTGTTCTGAACAAAATTAATTTGGAAATGCCCTCTGTGTGTAAGCAGATAAACAGAAGTACAGTCACTGTTACTTTCCATACCCACGCGAATTCTTTATAGATGATCTGATCTCTCAGGGTCATCTTGTATTAACCTCAACTCAAAGTGAAATCTTAGTGTGTTGCCATTAAAGTTCAGCRTTTAAGGTTTGAGATACCACCAYACTGAACAACCTTTCTGAAGTCAGTGATAAGATCCTCCTTTTTTATCTTGGCTGAAGAAGACCAGCTCTCACCACCTTGCCTCATGTCCTCAAGTCCCCCTTTACCACATTGCTAGCCCTCTGTTGTAGTCACTCTCTTTTCCCAATTTTTTARTACCTTGGAGCCCAAAATGACATGATATTCCAGATGTGGTCCAGTGGTGCCAAAAAAAAAAGAAAGTGGTGGCAACGCTTTTGCTGATACAGCCCAGCATGCAGTTGTTTCATCATTTCAAGATACTGTTTGATGCCTGAAAATTTCTAAAAGTATAGCTCTCAACTCCAAATTTCTTACATCAAAGTGGTACATTGTGTTCATCTTTTTGTAGGGAAATGAGCCATGCTTAAGGAGAGAACAACCCTTCTTCCTTCAGTGTTGTCTGGCCCATAAAGTTGATGCCTTTTGACCAATTGCTGTCAAAGTACTGTACCYGGAGTAAGAAGCACAACAAGGCTTCCTATTGTGCCTGCAAAAAACTATGTGTTTAAAATTGGAAGCTTTCACATTTGCTTGAAAAGAAGCAATGAAATGACACCTGCTCTGTCTGAGGATGGCAGGACACAAAGAAGCAGTGAGTTTTATGTTTGCATGGGCTGGTAGGAGAGAAGCAGAAAATAACCTCCACTAAGAAATTGCTAAAAGTCCTTTCATAAATGTAAGCCTATATATAAAGTAGGACCTACTTATGGTCAACTGCTGTCACTTCTGAAGAAAAGCAAATACATTTTTTCAGTGAGAATGCTTGGGGATGTATCTGATAATACTCTTCAGGTACTAATGAGCTCACATATTATTTTCTTTCGGCAACATTTTCATAACACCAAAATATTTTTTACAAGTTATGTAATATCTTATAACAGTTAATTTTTGACGTTTTGACAAGCTAAACACATTAGTCTTTGACTGTAGAGGAGATCATAATGTGAAAAAAAAAGTGTGATACTTCTAATAGTGGGTGGATTATAGTGTTAATTCTGAGACAAAGTTTTAGTACATGCTGTAAGAGAACACCCAAGGATCCTCCTAATTAGTACAGAGAGAGTTCGTTCCAAACCTGTCAGAAAAMGCTGGTACATTTTTGGATATTCTGTTTTTTAAGGATGCTTTGCTGATGGGGAGGAGGGAGGAGAAAGCACAGAAATAATGTAAAAAATCTCTACGCCAGGAATAAATGATGCAGAATATTAATGCATTGGTTTCAGTGAAATATTGCTTCTTTTCTTCTTTTCCTCCGAAAATCTGCAAAAGAAATTACTGGTTTTATTTCAAGATTCCAATAATCTTCTACTTGCAGAGATGCAATTGAATTCTCCCTCAGACCTATTCAGGAAATACACTGATGGCAGACAAGTATTCACTCACTGTCTGCATTATTTATGTAAGACATGCACATACTTTGCAGTAATATAGCCTCTAGAATTAAGTATGTTGGTTTTAAATACAACTAGTTCCTTTAAACCGTATTATAATAATAACTTTCTGCAGCAGGAGAGATACTGATTAATATCTTTGTTGACCTTGCATATTGAGCCATTGTTCTAGCTATCTTCATAATATGAAATTCATGGTATAATTAGTGACTTAGTAAACAACCAGTAACTTAATTTTGCTAAATTTAATTTGGTGAATAATTAGTGAGTTAAAAAACCTGATAATCTGACAATTAGCAGACGCAACAAGCAGCTGAGCTTGTGAGACCTTTGCTTAGTATTTTTATGATTGTCAGTAAGTAARAAAAAAAGTTGCATCTGCTCTGTTTTGCAGTTTTGATGGATTTTGTAAACACTATTGGCAGAAACCAACTGGGTTTTATGATTACTGAGAAGTACAAGTATAGAAATGCAGCTATTCCTTGAAATCAAGAGAGGTGAAAAGGTGGCATTTAAATTGATTTCTGCGTGTTCTTTGTGTGGGCTGTAGCTAATATGCTGACTCCTGAAGCCAAGGCTGGGAAGAAACAATGGTGTGGTATAACATCCTGGGTAAATAGTAAGAAGCTGYAATAGTGCAGCTTGCTTTGGACAGAAGGGAGTGTACTTTATTAGGTAATAATTATGCCTTAAGTTTTAATTTTCATATTTTTCAGATTCTGTACTGCCTTAGTGTGTAACTCTGAACTTCATATAAAGTGTCAGCAAGTTCTCTTCACAGCTGAGTTAGACAAAACAATCCTTCTCCAGGCTGAGGGACAGAGGACACCGTTGCAGCTTCGAGCCCGAAAAGTATAAACAGGAGTGAATTGAGGAGAGCAATCTGGAAGGATGGGACTTCATAACCTGAAGCTGTAATTGGACAATTAACCCCAATATGTAAATGGACCAAAACATATAAAAGTGTGAAAACTTATGTGAAAACCTGTTGTCCATCTTGAGTGGAGCCATGGCCAGGCTCTTGTACTGCCTAAGGTGCCTTTGAAGGCCTTTGAATAAATACCTACYTTATTCCTTTAACTCTGTCTAGCCTCTATTACAGACAGCCTCTCAGGCATCAATAACAGAAGATCATTGAATTTTTATTATTAAATTTATACTTGTTTAGACAGTACTTGGTAAAAAACAAAATAATTTGGAATTTCTGTTGATTTGGGGTGGTTTCCATTCTCTCAGATATTGCAGAAAGATGMATTTATATTCCCTAACAGTGTTGTGGCATTTTGCCATGCTTTTTTTATTGCCATTAATATTATTTATTTTTCTGCTTGTCGTTTGCTAGGTAAAATCTTGTCATCAAGTTGTTTGATTTTGGGTTTTTTTTTGAAATTAAGAACTTTTTTTGTAAAGATGCCAGCAGACAATCGGGTTTTCTGTGATGCCAACAAAGACAGGCGGCTTTTGAAAACATAAGCACTGAAAATATGTATTTTACTTTGGGTAAAGATATTTGGAGGATGCTTTGACCTGAGGGCTTTGGATTACTATGAGCAGAAGCTCTAGCCAGTCTTACGAGCAGTGCTTTGAGGAGACAGCTTCTTGTATTGTTAATGTGAGTGATGTTTTATTGCAGTACTATTAGGCAAGTTGTARTAGAGCTACACACCTAGTAAGGCATGGAAAGGGAACCTGTAATCTTGTCACATTCCCACTCTGCTTTGGGTATAATGAACCCTTTATTTGACTATCGTTTTCAGAATAGTGCCTTGTTCTACAGAGGCTGTAAATTTGGCACTGAATGACCGCAGCTTAGGATGAGACTTTCACCTCCCTACCCTGAAGTCCATGATTGCATCCTTATCGTCTCCTGCCTTGATGAATGAAATTTATTCCTCCCTAGATTGTGTGGTATGCAAGTCACAGCCCTCCATCTTCCCACGCAATTGGCTATTACAATTGTTCTATGCACAGATGATTTTGCCTGTTTTCTGTTAGCTTTTTATTGGCCTTCAATAGAAAAAAAAAAAATCTGTGCCTTAGAAGTTTGAAACATGGATTAGCTTTCTGCAGTAATTCTTCATGCATGTATTCTTTTAGCATTGAAAACAACCTAACCATGAAAACAATCTATACATAAAAAATCTGTCCCCAAAAGAACCAAACTGTTAGGTAAGTAATCTAATATGTTTCCCTGCATAAAAATTTGAACAGCTGTACATAAACTATTTGACAGGTGTTTATTTTACCTATTTTAAAAATTCCTTATAATTTATTTACATTATGTGTAGGTCTCTTTGGAATTGTTTTCATTTCTGACAGTACATCTGGAAGGGCTCTCTTCCTTTTTCACTTAATTGTTTCTTTTTCTATCATTACCACAAATTTACATGTCCTTTAATGAAGAACAGGCTAATGGAAGAAGTGTTAATTGTTTGATTTCTTTAGAAGAGATCCACTGAGAAAAATCACAGTTAAAATTTTCTGAAAAAGAATAAATGGTATATAAATATGAGGAAATCWCTCTTCAAAAGAACAGCAGTTTATTTCAAAATGATTTTTGCAATTCTTGGCTTTAAACTTGGACCATTCAGTCAATTATACTCTTCTTTCAAAAGTCCTTTCAGACATGTTCTMCCTCTTTTTTGTGTGTTTAAACCAAGGAAACTCATGTCTTTTATTCTTTTTATGTTTTACCCCATTGGCAAAACCAGTTTTAATCTTTCCTCCTTTTAATGCATCCTTCTGCCTTAGTCTCTTTACTTTCAATGTAGGGAAAAGTGGGAACAGTCCTTTATGCTATGCCATCTCTAAGCTTTGAAGGACTGCCAAACTTTTACTTCAAAGCTGTTTCAAGGCTTCAGCTTTGTCAYAAAACCATCATGTGCAAAGCTTTTCCCAACCCATACAACAGTTTAGCTTTTAAAGTGTGTCTTTACTACTGGAGAAAGGTTAACTCTGGTGATTCCATAAATKATCTCTGCAAGTAATAACTTTTCTGCAGTATATGGGATATACCTCTAGACAATACTGCTGAATGGGAAATTATTAATCAGTAAATTAAATTACAAAAAATGGATGGTTTTATATCYTGAGAATTATTTTTATCGTGTAATTTTCCATTTGACTAGTACTCTGTYTCTAAATATCTGAAAGTAATCTTGAAGAAAATTCTCAACAGATAYCCTAAAAGTTTTGTGCTATTGAGCTAAAATACTAAGTAATTTTCGATTTCTAAAGTCATAACAATTCTTTTGTATTTAGATTATTGTGTATATCTGGAGATCCTATAGATTCTGGTTTAAAATACTCAAATTAGATTTATAAACATATTAATAATATTAATAAGGTAATTATGGAGGAAAAAATATATTATTTCTAGTGCAGGTACACCTAGGTAGGTCTAAGGGCTGTAATCAGTTCATCCTTGCTGAAGCAGGAATCTTCTATCAAGGAAACTTTTAGGTTCACATAAGTAGATTCTACAGAGAGCAATAAACTGAGCAGAGTCAGACTTMAGAGGTCTGAATGCCTTACACTGCACACCCAGATGGGCTAAACTGAAGCTTGGCTTTGGAMGGTTTTCCTATTAAAAAACCCCAGCTAGGTTTTGACCACAAACATACTCTCAACACTCAAAAAAACCCCAAATAGGATAGTCTGCGATCTGACTGGGTCAGAAAAAGAGTTGAAAATTAAGAAAAAATATTATTCTTGATTGGGAATTTTATGATTCTATAGTGGGTTGCTTGGTTATCTTTTTGGAGGTTAAATCCATTTTTAAATTTCTATTATTAAGGTGATAGTCTTGTGAYTTTTTTAACAATGTAAAATAAAACCAGAAAGTAAAGAAATGRTGAAAACTGTGTCTTCTAGGATAATATGGTATTAACTGCAAAAGTCTTACCCCTCCTATTTATAGTACTTGAAATAAATTCTATTGGTCAGATCCATAAAACTCTTTTCTCTACCACTGAGTTAATGCATTCTGGGTTACTACAGTGGGTCTGATAACAYAAAATGAATGAATGTTAGGGAAGATTTACATCAAGTCTAGCACTATCTGTCTAATGCTGAGTGACTTTCTGTAGCTGATTAATTAGGCAGATTATTGGGAAAGTAAATGGATAATTTTCACTTYGCAATTACATTTAAGTGACTTATGCACAGGTTAATTCACACACTAAATAGTCGTTGTCCTTACCTGCCTTAACCCAAATTTAAGGATCAWGTCTCTAATGAAATGGAAAAAAGTGTAACCCAAGTGCTGCTTAGTTTCTTATTTATTTTTTCCCCAAGTGCATTGAGGTTTTATCTTTATAATTTTTAATTTTATCTGGTTTTATCTTTATAATTTTTTAAGTTCATTACACACTTTTAACCACTTCCTGAATTTTAATTTGTGAACATGTGTGTCAAGGCAAAAAATATAGGAAGCTTTGTGACCAGACAAGCCTAGTACAACCTCTGCCAAAGGGACATTAGGCAGAATTTCAAATTCAGTGAAGCTAAATAACTGTCTAAATTGGGTGGTAAAGAAAATAATGAGGAATGCTTTCAGATCTATTAGCAGCTAATGGAAAAATCAAAAAACRACTCCATGTGCCTGATGTGGCAGGAAACAGTAAAACATGCTGACTACTGGATTGCTGCAAAATATAAAGGGYTGATTAGTAGAAAGCTGTAAAATTGGAGATTTTAAGTGTTCCAAATAAATCAGTTGCCAACTGTATCCCTGCAGCAGGGTTAACTGGACACTCAGGACAGAGATTAGCCAAGCCATTATCAGGAGAAGTACTGCTGTCCACAGATCAGTCACTATTTCCAAAAATGGAGAACTTCTTCTTGATTTAGACTCTCAGGAATATTATCTAGGTCTAATGTCCATTTTTCCAGAGTATTATTAAACTARAAAAAACACAAAAATGACAMTTTTGAATGAAAGAGGATTAGCAATTTGGATCCTTTGAGATAATGGAAATAAKGCTCAATAGTTATAGTAAATCTTTAAAAGTAGGTAGCAAATAATTTCTGCCTTTTTAGTTTTAACATTAGTTTTCTGCAATAAAATTTAATACAATATTTGTATTTTAAAAAAGTTGCTTTGAGCAAAAACGCACAAAAGTGCCTCAAATTTATTTCTGCATAAATTCATGAAAAATAGATCTTATGTATGAAAAAAAATCCACATTAAATGTGTCATACTTTTTAACTAAAAAGGTCAAAAGCAATTTTCACCATTCATAGTGTATTCYTAGGAAACTCTTAATTCAAAGTATAGTTCAGAATGTAAACATAACCATAGACCTGTGAGGCTACTTTGACTTTTCACCCTTATTAGAGAACAAGGAATTCTGAAATGCAGTAAATTCCTTCAGGATATAAATATTTGTTCAACTGTAATAAAATTCAGGATAGAATATGTATCTCCCTCACTTGTTTGATGGGGAGGCTGTTTGGAAGGGCYGCTCGTAATTCAGCACTATGCTGTTTGCATAATGAGTTGGAAAGGTCTTTGAATAATTGCATTTGGYTAATGAACAAGACATACATCTATTCACCTCAGTTCTGTCGCTTTTGTGGACCCAGATATCTTCCTTTCTCTTCATRTTTTTATTTAAAGTGAAACTCTGCGTGAAGTGTAATGCTTCATACAGGATGCATGACAGCTTTAAACTTAATGCTGACAATTTAAGTCCTTGTTGCCTAAGAGCTACTAATTTAATTAGAGMCTGCCATGCTGAAATTAACAGGGAAATAAAATATCCCTTCAGAGAAATTTCATTGAAAAAGATTAAGAGTACAAGTGGAAAAAAAGTGGAAAAAAGAAAATTACATACACAAGCCTGTTATTTTCCATTGACTTCAAAAGGAGTTTAGGATGACTAGGACATGCCTACTTTTAGACATGTGATGTTAGCYGAGGTGATCTCCCTTTTGTCATTCAAAAATTAATCTTTGGTCTCTCTAGTAGATAGCCATTGATGTTCCATGTAGATGCTTCCAAGTTTTTGTTGGGAGGGTTTTCTGGGGGGGACTTTTGRGGGTTTATTTTGTTTTGGTTTTGGTTTGTTTTGCTGTGGGGACTTTTTTTCTTTAATAAAAAATACTTTAAATCATTGGGACACCTAATTTATTTTTTTCCCCTACTCTTGTCCATCAGCAGTGAGATTTACATATGTGATAACTGATTGAAAATAGCCCTCAAAGTCAACCCTCTACTATTTGTGGTAGTTAGAAGTCTTTTTACTTGAATGCCAGAAACCTTGCCCAAGAAACTGCTATGCCCTTATTGAATAACAGAACTAAATAACATATTCTGTAGTTCACCATTATTGTTCCAGTTCTGAATACTCTGTGAAAACAACTTCTATTTAAGTTACACTGTTAAAAATAATATTGGTGACTAATACTGCTTGATTACTGTGTACAAGTATAATTACTACGTTTCTTAATCAGTAAGTAGATTACTAACTGAAAATAAAGAAAAAATCTCTGATATATCTGATAACTTGATTTTGATCTCATGTTTAATTTATTTAAATTACTCTGAATTTGCATTAACCTCACTGAAGTACTGTACTAGGGCAAAAGAATGAGACTTTATCCTAGGTTTCGTGTTCCAGGAGAACCGTTTTGGATGTGGTGGGACTTAGGTCACTTTTCTTGSAAACTATCTGAACTCTGAAATATTTCTGGATTTCATGTTTATAGAGAATAAAAGAAACCTTAATTATTTGGTAACCAGATGCTGATCTAGATTAATTTCTTTTTTAATAAAAAGTAAATATCTACGATAACTTTGTCAATGATACAAACAAAACCAATTTAAGTAGCTCAAGCTACTTGAATTAAGAAGCTGAAGCTACTTAAATTCTTCCAATGGTCTCACCAGATCCTTTATAATTGTGCAGATGAAATCAGGTTATCCTAATTAAACCCATTATATGTATAAAAGAATAATGCTTTTAGTCATGCGTATGTAGTAGCTAAGTAAATTGTAATATATYTAACATTTTAATAACTAGCCTTTTATTTCTCTAAATATGCAAATTAGATAGCTGAACTGTCACAACCTCAATTCTCCAGCTACAGATGGTCTTAGTGTTGTCAGATCAGCAGGTTAGGAACTTCTCCCTCACCCCACCAGTGACCTACAACTGACCTGCAGTAAACTGCTAAGTCAATGTGTATTTCATTGCAGGTTCACTGGAGATCCCTATCCTTAGGCAAAACCTTTACACACCATAAATAGATTCCGAGTACCTATTTCTTCTTSTCTTTGAACCGACTACATCTGTAGGAGATAATGCATGGGCTGAAGAGAAGCTGTATTTGTACCCCTCCCCAGCTGCTGAGAGCTTGGGCCTGGCAGCACAAAGCTCCTGGTGGTGTTGCTGCTGAATTGTCACAGGCTGTGCTGTTGCTGCAGCTGCACTGACGACAGCCTTGTGCCTGGTTTAAATGTAGCTGAGACACAGGGACCTGAGCTGCATACATAACATTAACTGCACTSTGTGTGTCTGCAAGGCAAGACTGACAGACACACCAATGGCAGCCCACCCACAGGATGATTTTATATATCCTCTGCCAGCGCTTTAGAAGAGCTGCTGCTGTCAACCTTTAGGTGATGTTTAACAGGGAAAGGGCAGGCAGAGTACCACTGTGTCCAGTCAGGGCTCAGTGCCAAAAGGCAGGAGTTAGCCGAGCACAGAGCCTGTGGCCATTATTAAMAATTATCATGTTGTGTTTACTGGTCTGCAGGATTCTTATGGCATGGCATGTCTGAGCTGATGACCCAAGGAAAGGGCAGCTACCTGGCTTCTCCAGTGGAGTTCATTCTCCCTTGGTCAATCTCGAGTGCTAACGGCATGAAAGCCTGGTCACGGGTATGTTGTTTTGCTATGCTTCATCCTGACTGTAGCATTGACTAATAATTATTAGAGTTCACAGAATCATAAAGGAGTCTGGATTGGAAGGCACCTTAAAGATCACCCATTTCCAACCCCCCTCCCCTGGACAGRGACACCTTCCTAGGTGTCCCTAGCAACTAGGTTGCTCAGAGCGTTATGCAACYTAGCTAGCCTTGAACACTTCCAGGGATTGATAGGGTGTTCATAACTTCCATGGACAACCTGTTCCAGGGCCCCACCACCCTCACAGTAAAAAAATGTTATCCATCTAATCTAAACCTACTCTTTCTATTTGAAGCCWTTCCCCCTTTTGCTGTGACTACATGCCCTTGTAAACAGTGTCTCTATATATTGCAGGTTCCCTTCCAGTACTGAAAGGCCTGAAGWAGGTCACCCCTAAGCCTTCTCTTTTCCCTGAACAAACCCAATCCTTTAAGCCTTTCCTCTTAGAGGGRTGCTCTATGCTTTTAACCAAAAGTTAGCAGAACTTTCATCACTGAACGAACTTGTTTATGATAATGTGACCCACATGCATAAAAATAAAAAGATGGTGTAGGAAAATGTAATCAGAGATATGTAAAGTGCCTAATTTTCCCATCTTCCCTAAGCTCAAAGGCTCTGACTTTTTTGTATAAATCAGGGTTTTTCTGCACAGAATCATTCACTTGCATTTGGATAGCACTTTAAAAATCAATTTAAAGAATATATTTTGTCAGTGTCAAGAAGTGACAATAGTATTGTTTTCAGTAGTTTCATAGAGCACCTGCCCAGTTATGAGTGGTCATATGCTACTGGCATGGAGCTATAATAGCAATTTACAGATTTTTTTCAAGAGACATTACATATATCAAACATAGGGGAGTTGACACGAAAAGTAACTGTAACTGATCAGTTTACAGGCCCAGTGCAAAGTGCATCTAAGGTACAGGTTTAGTGATTTATATTTTATTTTAGGAGAGTGTGCTTTCCAGAGGATTGAAGAAGGATCAGTCTTGCATTCTTTAAAGCTTTTGGATATATACCTAGGCTGGGAGAGAGTGTAAGCTGCTATAACTTATATCACTGTGCTCCATGTATGGACCGGTTCCAACAGGAACAAAGCACGAAAATATCTCTGAACATTTGGTAATGTTATCTAAATCGGCTGCACAAAGAAATGCCACGTGTCTTTTCTGAGGAAATTCAGTGTCATTCTGCATAAATAATTGCAGAAGGGAAACACTTGGTGCCAGAAGCTCACAGTTACCTATGCTTTAAGTGTAATCAAAACATTAGATATTTATTCATRAGAAATTAACAATTTTGTCCTGTCAGCAAAGAGTCTGAAGGATGTATACAGAGATTAAAATTTTACTCCTGTGTGAATGTCATGGTTTGACACTGGCACAATGCCAGTGCCCCCATGAAGATACCCTCCCCCTGGTGTCTGCTGTGAGATGTGACCAGGAATAAGCAACGCAGGCTCTCACTTCGTGACAAAGAAAACTTTATTAACTACACCACAAAGAAAAAACTAAACTACAAGAAAAAAAAAAAGGAAAAAAAACCCACAAAGAAAATGAAAACTGCACAGAAGCATTTTCCTCCTCTCCCCACCAAATTTCCAATACAATACATCCCCCCAAAACACCAACTCTCGATCCTGCATCACCCTTCAGAATACTCAATCTACAGTTCATCAAGAGGAGAAGGAGTCCTTCTTTGTGCCACGGTGACCTTTTCCTTTCATGTTCAGTGCTCTCACCACCGAACAYGGACCAGGGCTGCTTCCAGGGTAATCTTTTAAGGGTGCCTTTTCCCGTTCCAAAAAGAGCACTGTCTCACYTTTGGGATGCCTGCCCCCCCCAAATTTTTCACCCCCTGGGGCCAAGGGGTCTCAACACCTCAACACTGAAACTCTCTTGGCTCTGAGCCACTGCCCCCCCTGGATGCAGTCTCTGTGTCACAAGGAACACGGCTGTGTCCATAGCTACACAAAAGAGTCCAGCAAAAATGCCACTCCATCTTCTCCATTCCTCCGACATCTCTCTCTCTCCCTCTGGCACAGACCTTCATCTCGCTTACTCAATTCYCTCTTCATCTTCTGCTCCATTGCAGGAAAGGTCAATGCTCTGCAGAATTTTSATTGTCCACTAAAGGGTTAAAACTCGGGCTCTGCCCGCCCAGAGAGACTCCCACAAGCGGCCAGACACCTTCTCTCTGCACCCCCCTTCTTCTCAGCCGTGCTGCTGGCACATGTTATCAGGTTTCAAGGTAACACAGTCACAAGCACAGGCTGTACTCTCTCTCTCTCACTCTCTCTCTCTCCTGAGGGGCTGCCCAATGCCTCCTGGTGCTTCTCCCACCCTTCCATGCCAGGGCCTCTTCACTTCCCATCTCCGTCCAAAGCCCCGGCCTACCTCACCTGGCCGCATGGCTTTCCCTCCCCTACCCAGTAGCAGCAGCCAGACGGGGGACAGATCCAAACTCTTTCCCCGCCAGAAACCCAAGAGAGCTTCCCAGGGGGAGAGCCCTGCTTTAACCCTGTGTTCTCAGAGGTGGATCCAGTGACCCACTGGCCAAATAAGCTGCCAATATTAAAATCTGAACATCCATTGGCTTGACCACAGGATCCCAGAAATCCTGTTTCCTGTCAAACCGCCACAGTGAAACAATGCAATATCTAGTGAAAGACTGAAAGGGAATAAAGCAGAACAAGGTGCAGTAGGGGAAAGGTTTTATTTCTACTAAAGATGCAGAGAAAYGAAAGTACAGAGAAAAGCAATTTACTAAGGARTAAGAAGACCAGAGAACTTTTAATRGTAAAACAGAATTCACAAAGGTTCAGGACTGTATTGTTCTTCTTTGACATCCCCATGCTGAATTTTCATAATTCTGAGKCTGAATTATCACAAGGAACTTGAATGAAAAACTGGGTTTTTTCCCTTATATATTTCTGAGACCAGCTAGGTTAATACTTGGCTTCATACCCTTATCTGTAAATTTGACATGGACTGAGCTGGCAACTATGAAATCTYTAGGGAACATGAACAGAAAATCTCCTTGGAGAACTTCAGTTCAATTTATGCAAAATAGATTGTTTGGCACAGGCTACTGAAAACTGAGTTTAAGCACTTAGCGAGAGACAGATTGTTTTCCAAAATTTTGCCTTTTGAAGCAGGGCCAGCACTTATTATTGGAACTGCTATAATTCATGAGATGATCTGAAGCAGTTTTTTTCTATATGGGGGAGATTTCAGAAAGACATTTGAGAATTCATGGTCTCTCCAAATCACTGGTGAGAACAACAGAATGTCATCCAAAGACCATTGCTGTCAATGGAACTGTATTATCTTCACTGGACACCACAAAGAGCTCTCAGTCTCAAATAATCTTTTGCAAATAAATTAAAAATGGGTTGGTAAATTAGTGATGCTATGTATTCATGGCAGTCTTTTGGCATATGTAAAAAATGCAGAATTATATATTCAATAAAATAATGTTCTTTTGTCTTATGCATGTGAAAACACATGAACTAAGTCTTGTGTAAACCACTGTCATGACTTTGTGTTAATGCAATTCAAAAGGAAAAAAAAATCTAACTGCAAGAATGAAATTATGTAGAATGTACAAATGTTTTTAAAAGAAAGGAGGATCCTTCTGTCTTCTAAAATTTATTTATTTTAAATTACCACTTTTCCACATTTTGGCATTTTTTTCCAATTGAGGATGAAAGCAAAACAGTAAAAAATTTCACTTTTCAAAAGTATTAAAATTCTTGTGCTTTTCTAGTTCTACTTTTCTTAGTGACTATGAAAGTTATAAGAAAACCAACTTCAGTTAAAAAAATATCTACAGGCAAAAAACCTCCCACAAACATACYTCAGCTTCATTTATAAATTGTTGAAAATTAGTACAACCTAAGTACAATAGCAATAACTGACATATTATGTATTTTGCATTCCAATCAACAGTATTTTTTTCCATGTATCGAAGATAGGTGTAGAACTTAGGTGAAGTTTCTTGTAAATCTGCTTTGGATTTTTGTTGTTCATGTTTTTAGTGCTTTCCTTCTTTCTTTCTTTCTTAAAGGTTTGGTTCAAGTTCATTGACACAAATTGAAAGTTCCTTTTGTTTTAAAAGGCTATTCGAATTGAGCACTCTCTTCTTAAATTACTGACTGTATCTAAAATGCATTGTGAAAGGTAGGCAGTAAAGTGTTCCAGATGCAGCACATCCTGAAGTATGTTTCTTACTGAAATCTCTRCTGATAATTTAATGTGATACTCATGCCCTTATGTTCTATCCTGAATCACAGAAATACCTTCAGCTGTCAGACATTTTTTCACTGCAGAKTTTAACTGGGCTTGTAAATGAGTCCTACTCACTTATGAAAAATCTCATCTAAATGTATTATTGCCTTCATCCTGGCTTATCTTGGACTAAGGGCAAACATATGAGTTCAACTTTTGCTCTTGGCTGATAACACCATGCTTTGCAGGAAATTGGAGTTTAAACCACTGTGGTGCAGATAACAGTCCTTTAGCACACCCTTGAAAAGATCTTCAAACCTATCCTCCAAAAATCCAATAGAAGGAAATTGAGGAGTRACTCAGCTTTTTATAGCCCAGTTAATCATAATTCTCTCCCTCAARGCCTGAGAAGAAGCCCAAGTGAATGTAGTACAAGAAGAGATGAAGGATGGGAAATACCCTTTTCAACATTTTGTTTAGGAATRTGTCTTGCTGACATAGATTACAGGATCATTTTATTTATGCAACTTAGTGCCATGTAAGTAATTGTTCCAAGTGTTATCTGTCAGCCACAGTGTGAGCTGTTACTKTTTAATCTGTAAATATCTGGAGGGTTACCTTACCATGAAAATGGAATGGTCATTGAAAGATCGTACAATATGCGATTTTCCCCCACCACCACCCCCTTGATATTGTTTATCAATAGTGTAAGGGCATTGTTGAGCAGATGTATTCACCCCAGAGAAAGAGGGAAATMTAGTAAGTACTGCTTTCATGTCTAGCGATAGGGAACAGAAATAGCAGTAACATGCCTAGAACCTTTCCTCATACATCCACACAGTTCAGACTGTCTAATCTATATGTGATTCCGCGGTGAAAAGGTACAAAACAAGACTGAGACTCATTCTTAGTAAAGAATGCAACTTTCTGATCAGATGTGGCTCTGATAAAATGTAGTCCTAGAAGGTACTGGGTTTATGTAAAATTCATAGTTATTCTGTCTGACTTTCCAGTCTGATGGGAAATCTTGTGAACGATAACAGTAAGGAACTGATGTGGAAACAGTCTTCAGTAAAAATGAAAGTCTATATAGTTGTGCTGAATTTTCTGAATTTACTTGTTCCTAGGTCAGGTTTGTTTCTTTGAGGAAAAAAAAAAAAAGGGGAGATGAAATAATCTTCTTCTATATCCAAACCAGTTCTTGAATATTGCTTTTTATGCTCCTCCTTTTTTTCTCAGGACATCTCYCTTACATGTCCTCTGTATAGAACTGAGTAGAGATATTGAAGATTGTTGTTTTAAAATTTTTCAAGATGGATACAAGAKACACCAAGACAATTAGTTTGCTAGGAAAGGGCATAGCTGTATAGCCTTATCTTACAGTGCCCTTTGAAGAGACATGCACTGAGTAAAAATAACTATTTTATTACAAYCAGAAGCAGGCATTGGTTTAAAAAGTCTAATACCTGATCTGATGGGTATGTTGTGCTTACTGATAACCCTAATCCATAATCAGTTTTGGATGTGSATTGACTCAAATGCTGCTTATTTGGGCTATTGTTTCTTTGAGGAGGTTTTAGCCTGCGTAACTAATTATTCAAAAATCTATTGCACATTGTCAGACTGTGAAGGAGCTGCTAGACATGCACAAATTCTATATTCAAGGAAAGATTTAAAGGGTCATCAAAGCAGAATGCAAACAATATGCTGATTTTCTCAGACAATAAGCAAATCAGAAAACATGGGAAGAAAGCCCGTTAAAGTGTTCCCAGGGTGTGGTGATGATTCCTTCTTTAAAGAATTGCAAAATTCGTATTAAATCTGGGGAGAGGGAGAAGACTTGGAAGGCAGAAGCAGGGAGCACATAAAAAGAATCCCAAAGGAGACCCCTAAAAGGAGAGGGTTTTGTTCTAGACACTTTGGCTGATTCATCTCTGTGTTGTCTTCATAACTGTTACAGGCATCTTTTAAGTATTTATTTTTTGTTTAGTTCATGCAGCATTGCATTGTAAATATCATGAAACACTGACACTTTTAACTGACAGTTACTTTGATTTTAGAGATTTCTTTGTTGTATATTGATRGAAGGAAATATTGTAGAAAAATATCTGAGTGAGTTTAGATTGAAGACTTGCATKCAGGGTAGTTGAACAGAAGTGTAATGTGCAAGGGTACTAAGTTGGGGAAAATATACCCAAGCCTATCAGGTTGTTGCTGCAGCTGCTCCCGTTGCTTCAACAAAACAGAAATTGAAGCTGGAAGGAGTTGTGGGAAGAAGAGAAAAGCCAGGATATGTTCACAGGTAGGACAGGAAGCTAGGAGGCCAAGGCAGTGTGTGCTGGTTTTTGATCTGCCTTTTAGYGCCACCTACAAGCTGACAATGTCTTCATTCTTACCTTCACATGTCTGATTTATCAGAACTCACTGTGCTTTTTCTCCCTTTTTGGGTGTCTTTTGTCCCCTACTCTGTTCAGTAACTTCATTTTGGCATCTCTTACARTTTAATCTTTTGTTTAATCTGAGTGTTGGCTTTCCCTGGTTGGCTTTTCCTTTAATTTGTCCAACATTTCCCAACCTTGTTGTCCCAAGATGTTCTGGGACATTTGTTCATCTAGGTGCCATCAGTAAAAGTCATACTTAGRGACTATCCTCTCCAGTTTGTTCTTTCTGTTTTTTCCACATGCGGACATTCCTATTCATTTTCTATATATACCAATTTTYGCATTTCTATTGCACTTCTTTACAACAGCTCTCCAGCAGATTTTCTGTTGTTGGRATCTTGCGCTGCATAGTCAAAAGTACAGTATGACCCCAGGCAGTGGAAGTTAAAATCAAGAGGATCAGCTTTAGGGATTACAGTAATCCTACATGTGAATATATCCATGCTTGCACAAACCACTTACTATGCTGGCAGAAATCTGGATAGCTAGAAATTTAGAAAATTTGAAATTTTATGTCCTGCTGCAGTTTAACACAAGCTGGCAACAAGGCGCCGCTCATTTTGTGCATTCTATGGTATGGACTTTTGCTTTGGACACTGTCCTGGCCATGTCYCCTTCCAGCTTCTTGTGCAGCTCCTCACTGGCAGAATATGATACTGAGAAGTTCTTGATTCAGAGTAAGCACTCYGTAACAACCACCAAAATTTCAGTGTTATCAACATTATTCACATATTGAATCTAAAGCAAAGCTCTGTTCCAGCTACTAAAAAGAAAATTAATTCTTCCCCAGCCAAAATAAGGATGTATGATTACACTACACATCTTCTAACTCTCAAAAACATAAACCGCCACAAATTCTTTCTCTATTAGTCTCCCATCTTAAATGAGAGGTAGAATTTGAGGAATGAAGTTTACATTCAGCATGACAAAAATATCAAAATCTACACCTCACTGAAAAAGAGAATTAAAAAGCTGATGTAATATCTTTGACTCTAAAATAAAATTAGAGTGTTACCTGAGAACTAAATAAAAKAAGATATAAATTTGGCGCTGAAAAAGACAGCAGTGATCACGACAACATTTGAAATACAGTGTGCAGTTCTTAGGAGCTCATTATGATAGAAGTATTAAGGAAATGAGGCAATAAAGAAAAGGGCAGAAAAGAGCATTTAGAATTGAGACTCAAGGATTTCAGTTATTCAAAAAATTAGATAATCAAGGTTCAAATACTAGAAAAAAACAGATTAAGCGRGGAAGAGACTGTAAAGGACAATTGATAGAAGATAATTCAAGCTGGTGTCWTGTAAAAGGATCAGATGGCAAAAGTTCAAGATCTCCTCTTTTTATTCTAGAGTAATTCATAAATGAAACAGCAATAGAAGCCAAATTTTGTAAAGTACCACAATGTGTGGTGCTTTCATAGTGGACTGATAGCCCTTTGTTAAAACAAATAGAATGCAAATAAACGAAATCCTTCTTTATTGCAGAAAAAAGACAGTAATTTTTTAGGAATCAAAGAAAGAAAGATAATATAAAAGATACTGTTGCTTCATAAGGTTCCACATAGGCTCTACCACATAGAAAAAATTTTCATTGAGGTCTGTGAGTTCACTCTGACTCTTGTCCTCTCTTATTAACCTGCAAAATATAATGGATATATCTTTCAGTTTTATCATGTCTTGTAATGTTTAATTTTAAGCTGTAGAATGTAGCAGTTAGTATCTTCTAAGAAGATAGTAAACCCTGTGTTATAGATTTTGGAAACTTACTTGATTGTTTGGGGTTTGGTTTTTTTTKAGTTACTATTATGACTCTTGGSACATTTTACTCAGAATCTCTATGCACTGAGGATTTCCAAGAACGAAAAAAATTTGTTAATTTTTGTCACATCTCATCCAGTGGAAAAAAGTAGGCTGCTTTMATTCTTTCTGTGCAGTAACAGAAGGGATAATAACGTTTACCCAGGGATCTTTGCAAATAAAACAATATTATTGGCAACAGATGAACAGATTTGAATWTGAGACTGAGTAAAACTTGAAGTCAACAAGAATCAAACAGCATAAATTTGCTCTTACAGAAGAGAAGAGGAAAAGAGAAGGAAAGATAGCTGATAGGGATAGTGATAGGGAAAAAGAAAGATATCACTGGCCTTGGATCCAACAATACTGGTCAGTCTATCGTGGGGGTAATCCATTGGTGATTAATTTTATGGTACTGAAGCACCACAGAATCTATTGTGGAAAGACAAATAACAACCCAAAACTTCTACAAGATTTCCATATAATGTAAAGGCACAGAGAAAAATACYTTAAATAATGAAAAAAATTTACTTAATTTTGGTGGGGTGCTGTCTGCATATAACTTAGAGAGCATCGTAGATGATGTTTTACACATATGATTTACAATTTTAGAATTATAATTTTACTAGGGCCAAATGAATCCAATAAACATGGCTATTTCCTTCTGTATTTAAATACTAAAATAATTTACACCATAAATCTATCTTACCAAGTCTGAAACAATAAAGTGCCAACTGATCCTTTCTYTATATAATCAGGGTTACAAAATATCCTATTTTCCACAAACAGCATTTCTCTGTCCTAGAATTCTGTCCTGAGAGAAAGAAAAAAAGAAATAGGATTTTAGATGTTTTCCTGAAGTACATGGGTGACAGAAAGTTTGGCAGCAAACTGTTTCTGTGATTAGGCTGAAGGACATATGGAACTCCCACACACGTCCATTACAAATGAAGTACATCTATGAAGACTTCCAAAGTGTTCCAGATGCCTCAGACTGAATGCCTTTGTAGTTCACAAGAAGCTACTGACAGAAATCTTGAACAATATGTAGAAAGAATTTGATGCACATATCTAAAGTCATCTTAGGGTGCTTTTTCAAACCCCCTGGACAAGGAGAGCTTATGTAGATAGACGACAAGGGAAATGTACCCTCTCCAAATACAGATGGTTAAAAGGATACACCTGTACATGGAAATAAATATTTGCCAGTGATAGCTCTGTGCAAGATCTTCATGTTCAGAGGTTTATCTTGCTCAGGGCATCAGTAAGAACGCAGAACTGAAAGAAGCCACCTTCTGCCAGATTCTTTGGTGCTGAATGACCTCTGAACAATTCAGGGAGATAGAGATAACAGAAGCTCTTCTGAGTGAAAGAATAAAGAACTAAAAACCTCACTGAACATAAAGGGAGTCAGGGAGCTGGTAAGGATCTAACAGTTCTTCACTATACACTTCACTAGTGTTTCAAACATCACAGCTGGTTTCACATGTACACATCATGGTAAATTAAGTACTTCAGTTGTACTTCCTAATCAAAAATTGTGAGAGAAGAAAAAGTTAGAAAGGTTAATGCCCCAATAYCCAGCAGCTTGCAAAAGCAGGGTGGTGCTTTTCTGAAGCCAGGTCTGAACCTCTGAGGACAAAAAACTGGAGGCGAAAAAGACTGAGTCTCAGGAGGAGGAATGCATGCCCAATGATGTTTCTTCAGTATAGTAAGTAATGTTAAAARGACTTCCCCTACACAGTTCTGACTTTCTTCTTCAATTAAGTAATTAATAGGATTTTGGGGAAGGGGAGGTGCATCCTGATGTTTTAACTAGATTGTCAAATTGCAGTGATCTGCCACAGTTTTCTCTTTTTTTAAATCTGTATGTGTAAACATAGACCATGATACTAATTATTCATGTGAGTTTACATGGGAAGTCAGAATGTTCAGATTGCAAAGATCTTCTGGAAGTCATGTATTGCCATCTTCTGCTTAGAACAAATATCTGATTGGTCAGGGCCTTTCTATAGGAATGTTTTTTTCTCTCTATATGTGAATAAGCAAGTTGCCAAATAATTCAAATTTATTATGACTTTTGTATTTATTAATTTGCTGGGTCACCTCTGGACTTCTTAGTATTCTTGTAGTTGGAAAGCTGCTTGTACTTTTAAAGCTCTGATAATTTTTAAGTAATTATCGAAATCTTTATCTGCCATCAGATAAAGAACAGAATAATTTTGGTAACTACAAATTACCAAACTGCAAATACAAACACTGAGCAGTAAGTAAGTAAGAGATATATTCTGAAGCTCCATTGATTCAAGATCTTATAGTGGTTCTGCAAATTGTTTTAATCTTTTTGGTACCATATTTCTGAATGTTAGTCACTTATTAAGGTCAGATTTTATTGCTGATGGTGTTAGAGMATCATATAKGGGKTTTTTTTGCATTTGCAGTATTTTTMATGTAWTTWAAATAAATAATACTTAAATTCAATGACAGTAATCAGTCAGATTTCAAAGACTACATGAACTCTGTACAGCATACACAAAAGTAGCTGTTGTAAGGACTAAAGTATTGTTGTTATGATTGTGAATGTAAGAGAGAGTCTGTCAGATCTTTTTTAGAACAACTCTGGTGCCAGTAGGGATCTTTCAAAATATTTTATCATGACTTCTACCAGCTTTTTTTTAACCAGTTGTTAAAATGTAATTAATCCACTTTTGCGTATGACAACATCACTGGTGGTATTTTGGGTTTGGCATTGTCATGTATCTAGCACACTCTGAGCAGTTAAGAGCAGCTAGGCTTTTTTTGGTTTTTTCTGAATTGTTGGCTATTCTTGACCAAATTGTTCAAAACCCTACACAACAAAATGAAAAATACTATATTAACCCCTGTCCATTCATAATTAWTGAAACCACTCCAGCCAGATAGAATAGCTTTATAATTCTTTTTCCCAAGGCATAGAATTTTARAACAGATGCTCTCCTTCTGTTTCTTTTGATACTAGGAGACATTAAACAATGTTTGATTTTATCTGTGAGATGTCATAGTAARTATAGTAGCTACGTACTCACTACAATTCTTTTCACTCGACTGAGTTGCCAGGAGAAAGAACGGCCTGGAAATATCCAGCTATGTTTCTAACTTCTTGAAAKGAAAAGAAATTCAGGGCCATGGTAGAGGAGATTTGACAGAAATAATGATCAGTAGCTCCTGAGGAAAATTATTTTGCCATTTCAAAAATATAAAAAGATTTTAAAAATTATATATAAATTATGTAATCAAATCTGATTATCCAAACCATGGTACGTGTTTTAGTAGCTGGGACACCGGAGTGCTTAGACAAAAATATGAATTCCCAGACTGTAGATAATCTGAAAGAGGCAATTTTAGAAGGTTGYATTCAGATCAAATACTGCATTATAGTTTTACCTGCCCGATTCAGGAGCTGGAAAAGGCTGACAAAACTCTCACAACAAATTTACAACAAACTACACATTGAGTAGAAGTAAATGCATGTTTCTCTGAGTGACATTCCTTCTATTTTTTCTTCTCTTGRAAGTGGAATTACAGGTTAATTGACACTAACACAAGTGCTGGCTGCAAAACACAAAATACTGCTGAGTTCACAAAGGCATTTGCAATTGCTTTTTTGGAAACATAATGCATTCCTGTAGAAAATGCTGTTTTAATGTAGCATAAAAATACAATTTAATCTCTAAGCAGGTGTGACTGTAAATGGGGARAAAGTGTAGTTACTGTTCTTTCTTRTCATCAATTCATCTAATTATTTTGCCTCATCATAAGAATTATAGTTTTTATAGCATCAGAGCTAATTCATGCACCAGAAATGGATGATTATATTTATCTTTTTATGCAGAAATAATAGTTACACATTCTACATTAACAAGAAAAACTACTGGTTAGAAATTTCATTTCTGAAGTTAAATAGCTAATATGTTAGATGTAGGATAGGACAGATGGTTAAGTGGGTAGAGCATCAAGTTACTGGGCCRTGACAGTGATGCAATACTTAAACAGGAAATGTTCCTCAATCTGGTCACCTGTGAGCATATGTATTCCTTCTTTTTTTTTGAAAGCAAACACTAGTACTTGCAATTCTATGCTTCTAAACAATTTCACTTTTTTCTTTATTTGCATTGCTTCAAAACTTGAGAAATAAGAGAATTAAAATGTACTCATTAACATTTATCTCAATGTGAATTAATTGCAGCAATGCATATGGTTTTATTCCTATAGAGAATTACTTTTTTTTAATACATTTTATTATTATCATTATCTATAGGCCTAATTTAATTGTTCTTATCTGTATCTACATCAATAGCAAATTTATTATTGCAGTGAACACACTGCTTGGACTACCTACAGGGATTTCTCTCCTTTGCACGTAGTAATTTGTGAATTTTCATGGATACCTGAAAGATCAATTATTATTATTGTTAGTAATCTAGAAAACTCTTGGAGAASCAAGAAACAAATATTATGATTGTCAGAAATACTTGTTGACATTGAGATAGCAATTTCAGTACATTGGTATCTAGTTTCCCAAAACTCTCTTTTAAAATTATTAGATGTTATATCAACTTGAGGAATCTTTGTATAGGCCACAGCTGTCRTTAAAAGTATATAGTATTATCTAGGATGGGCAAATAGATAAGGAGCATGTAATCGCTGATTTCTTGAAAATGTCTGGTTTATGACTTTTAGCTATGTAAAAACTTAAACCTTATCAATGAGAAATCACTRAGAATTAGACTAGAATTCAGGTTTTTAATTTTGAGAATCTGGTATAAATATTAAATCTGTATTACTCTGGGCTTGGTGAGGGGGGGAGAGGGAAAATTTGCTTATTCATGATCATACTCAACTTCTTGACTGTGCTTGGTTCCTGGAATATTCTGTCTCATTCATCATAAGCTCTACACTATTTCCAACCTATGAAGTACAGATCTAACTGGAAACAGAATTTCTATGCCTTTTTTTTAATGGAAACCAGTTTAATGAAGTAGCACATACCGCTTGGAAATAGAATGAAATCTGTAACTATATGATAATATAGTAACAAAGTGATGAAAATAAATTTCATTTAATTTTTATGAACATTGCTTCATCCTCTTAATGCTGCTGTAACATCATCTTTCAATGTAATGTATGTATTAATGCTCTTTTGTTCAAAGAATTATTATTTGAACTATCATAGTACATTGAAATAAAAAGCATGAGATCTGCAGTGGTTARGATTTCTGAAGAGATGACCTGGACAAGGTTAATATAAAAAAYCTAATTTTGACTGTCTGCTCTTTGCAGAGAATGAGTTAAAATTTATTTTTCTGGCCCARTTTTTAAGGACTGCTATACTCCTTTCCTTGTGCTCAATGTCCACTTATACTRTCATTTCTCTGGAGAGATGAAAATTGAAAGAGATAAAAAAGTCAAGAGGATGGAAGTATTATTCTGGTTGGGAAAAACTGGAATTTGTGGCATGAAGAGATAAAAGACTGGTTTAGGTTTTTAGAAGGAATCTGTTATAAAGCCAGAAATGGTAAACCAGATGCATTAAGTACCAAAATGCAAGAATTTCATCTATAGTACAGCTTTCATCATCAAGCTTTCCATGACACGGATTCTTAACTTTCTATGGAAACAATAGAGTAATTTTCTCATTTATGATGTCTTTATTAAAATAAACCTAGGAGATGTTCTGTAAGTGTGAGGCTGTTCATCTTCTTGGTGACAGAATTAGATGTGGAATCTTCTGTGATATTGGCTCAAGCCCTGTTACAACTCCAGTAAACTCACAGCAACTATGGTAGAAAATTAATATGATGAGTCTTATATAATCACTGCTAGTTTTTTGGGTTTTTTTTCCAAAGAATTATTAAAAAAACCCCAAAAAACCAAAAACCCTAAAAATCCACACTCCAAACCCTGAAATCCTYCCTGTATGTGTTTCAAGTCTCTATGCATATTCGGAACTCAAATTTTTTTAACCTCATTCTCCAACTGGAGCAAAACTAGTGGCAGCAGCAGCAGATTGTTATTCTCAGAGTGAGCAAAAGACATGGAGAGGATGTGATGCCTCTCTGAGCAAACAATATCAGAGTCATGAGGCAAGCAAGATATTCAAGGAAGCATGATTTTGGCTTTGTTATTCCCTGTGCTGAAGAGGGCAAAACTGCTTATAACCGGTAAAACAGCTGTTAGTGCATTCAGCTTCGCTCAATTGTTCRTAAGCAGCAGAGAGATGTGCATCACTTGGGGCACTCAGCATCAAAGTCACTGGAGGTTTCTTCATGTCTATGTTATACATTCTAAAAGAGGAAGATATTATATTTACTGTCTTCCAAGCACATGTCCCTGAAACTTCATTGTGTAATGCAGACAGTAAAGGGAATGGCACTGGAAACCTTGCTCTGCTTCTAAGCCCTAGGCATTATTATTTGTATTAATCTGTGTCTGAGAATAGAGGAATATATTACATGCTGTTTTATAATCAAATACCCATTTGTATAAGCTGAAACTACTGATTTTTCCCCAGAGATTTCACAGAACCAGTYAGGTTGGAAAACACCTCTGAGATCATCAAATCCAACTTATGACCTAACACTGCTATGTCAGTAGACCRTGGCACTATGTGCCATGGCAAATCTTTCCTTACGTACTTCCAGGGATGGCAACTTCAGCRCCACCCCGGGAAGCCCATTTCAGAATCTAGTCACCTTTTCTGTGAAGAATKTTTTCCTAATGTCCTACCTAATCCTCCCATGGTACAGTTTAAGCCTGTGTCCTCTTGTCCTGTCACTGGTTGCCTGGGAGAAGAGACCAACTTCCACCTGGCTACAGCCACCTTTCAGGTAGCTCCAGAGAGTGATAAGGTCAMTCCTGAGYCTCCTCTTCTCCAAGCTAAACAACCCCAGRTCYCTCAGCTGTTCCTTGTAACACTTGTGTTCCAGACACTTCACCAGCTCYGTTCACTTTTTCTGGATGCTTTCCAGAATTTCAATGCCCTTTCTGAACTGAGAGGCCCAGAAGTAAATAAAGCACTTAAGATGTGGTCTCACCAGTTCTAAGTATGGGGGGAAAATCACTGCCYTGGTCCTGCTGGCCACACTATTGCAGAACCTGGCCAGGATGCCTTTGGTCTTCTTGGCCACCTGCRCACAGCTGGCTCATGTTCAGCTGCTTTGGACCAGTCTTTTTCCACTGAACAGCTTTCCAGCCACTTTGCCCCTAGCCTGTAGCCCTGCATGGTGATGTTTGTGGCCAAAATGTAGGATCTGGCACTTAGTTTTGTTGAACCTTATGCTATTGGTATTGGCACATCAATCCAGCCTGTCCAGTCCCTCTTGCAGGGCMTTCCTACACTCCAGAAGATTGACACTGTGACTCAGCTTGGTGTCAYCTGCAAATCTGCTAATGCTAGACTCAATCCCTGTGTGCAATACATCAAAAGATGTATTAAACAGGACTGAGCCCAACACTGAGCCCTGGGGTGCACTACTATTGACTGGTCACCAACTGGATGCAGCACCATTCATCACAACTCTCTGGGCCTGGCCATCCAGCCAGTTCTTACCTCAGCCACAGGGCAGCTGTCCAAGCCATGAGCTGCCAGCTTTTCCAGGAGAATGCCTTGGGAAATGACACACGCCAGTGTTAAGGCTTTGCTTGGGTCCAGATAGACTACATCAATTTGTATGTAAATGTAATAAGCTTAGGTGCATGTTTCTTGTCCTCAAGGAACTCTGCTGTCTACAGAATCATTACAGGTCTTTTCTGTTCATCCTATATTTGGAAATTTAATATTCTATATTCTATTTCKGTTTTGTTCAATTTCTAAGCAACATTTTTATAGAGGACACAGTAGCCTTATCCACTATTTCCAAAATTGTACTAGGAGGAGAACAGGTGCAGAAAATACTTATAGGTTGTGGAAGGAAAGATATAGCATTACTTTTTTAAAACTGATGCGGGTATTGGATGGGTTTTCATGTCAGTGTTTCATACAGATTAATTCCATGCTAGACCAATGAGAATTGTAACATATATTAAGTTTCACTGAAAATTGGTCATTCCAAATAAAGCTGTTTCACTGTTTAACCTAATTTCTGAGAATGGGAAAAATATGTAAATTTTTTAATGATTTTTGATAGTGTTATATCTTTAGCAGTATTCAATTTATACAAACCCAATGATATTCAAATTTTCAAAGTTATTATACAGGGCTCTACTAGCATGGTAAAGTATTCACAGAATTTTGTGTTCATCATGAGATGAATCACAAAACAGAAGTAAGAGCAACTGACTCACTGTGATTATGATTTGGAGCATATTTAAGTATTTGTTCACTTGATCATGTGTATAATCCAGTTAATTAAAATTATACTACTAATTGGGATATGTGTGTTTAAATATTTGTATGCTTTTGTTCAACAGTAAAAGAAAATGTCATATGAAAAGATGGAGAATAGTGCTGAAATGGTTGAAGTTATTTAAGGATGTTTGTGGAAAATACAACAAATAAGGGATCAGGAGAACTTTTTGGCATACAGCCCTTTCTGTGTTGCTGTGACATAAATCACTCGTAACACCTGTGGAGTTGTCTCACTGAAGGGAATGAATTTGCACTGCTGTGAAATTACTAAAGACATAGAGAGAGAATAAAGCCCTATTTCTGTCATTGGAATATCTGGTAAGTGTGGAGCATACTTGTTATTCGATTTGCCCAGCCCTAATAACAAGTCCCATCTGTTTTGTGAGGCCTGTGAGTCACAGTGCCTCCTGCATAAGTCATCTGTCTGAGTATCTCTCATTTTTATTTTTAACATAAAAAGAAGCCAAAGCAATAAAATGTAATAAAGATACTTTGTAATTCTTGTTTATTAGAATTGCCTGGGAATAATTTTTATATCRTAACAACGCAGTAATTTCTCATAATAGTTTATTATATTGAAAGAGTAATCAGATAAAGTGCACAAATTGCCATTAGACCTTCAGAGTTCAGTGTCACTTTTTTTCTCTCTATAAAATACACCAGATTAATGTCTGCTTACCCTTTTCCATTGTTCAGTTGTGAATATAGTTAAGAAAATCTCTGCTGCAGGAATGATGCTTCTCTGCAGTGACTGGATGTTTATTTTATTGGTATCTCTAGGCAGATTGTTATTTGTCAGATGTTTGTCAGATGTTTGTCATTCTGTAGTAAGAAAACCTGGTGACTCATCCAACAAAGAAACTTTCAAGTAGATCCCAAACTCTTTTGTTTAAACTGAAAAACCAGTAATTTAATGCATTTAAATTCCAGCAAGGGATCCAGTTACTTCCTTGCATATGCCATTGCCCTTGAAATGATAGCAGCAAACCTAACTAAAGGCCACCTACATAGCCATATAACCAGAAAAGGCAGAAGGAGGCAGATTCTGTACATTAAATCCACTTTGAGTAAATACAATTTCCACCTGTAATATTAATGGAGCAGAAAGAGCAAAGATTTTTTTTCCGAGATAGAAAAACAGCTTGCCAGAGTCCCAAAACAGGCTGTATGATGGAGGAGGGGGGCAAGTGCTGGCAATACATAAGCAGAAAGGAAAAGGCTCCTTCATGTTGTCCTCCTTTTTCCTTCAAGCAAARTATTTTCTCATACACCAGTGGCAAGAAGAATAGACAATATGCAACTAATATTTTTTAGTGTGATAATTTAAAAACTGCAAGAACACAGTCTTGTGTTTTCAAAATACCTCTTTTAACTGACTTTTTTCATGTCATGTTTTTGGCAGGTTTTGGGGTTTTTTTTAAGAATGCAAGCATTTCTGTAGCTTAGGGCAGATACTACATGTTTGCAGTGTTAATGTATGCTTGTATATATGTTTCCTATAGGTCTTTCCTACCATACACTTCTGTAATGTAAAGAATAATTATAAAAACCCTGTCCTCTTTATMTAATTAACAGGATGACTTCCCATTTGTTCCCAGGAATTTCTATTTGAGGCAAAATTTGTTTCTATCTTCCATTTTTCTTCTTTACGAGAAAACAGATTGTGAAATTCTATGGTTAGGGTTTTCAGAGTATTTTCTTACAATCTCTCAAGCTTTCATCTCAAGGTAAAATTCCTCAGGTTTGAATTCTGCCAAAATTCAGGGCCTATTTTGCTTTTTTCTTYTGAAGAAAAAAAAATCAGTATTTTTGCTGTCTTTTGTGAACTGTGATGGATCCTCAGTGAGCTTAGCTTATGTGTGGTCAAAAGYGCAGAGAACATCATGATAAACATGAAATACTTTCTCTGGGAAGAAGTAGGMAATGACTGTTGAAGTAGCACCTGCCTTTGCATGCCTGTCAGAGAGCCTAAAGATGCTTTTTCTGCCAGAGAATTCAAATTCAAGAAAGAACTAAGGTAAGAAATGTATTTCTTGCCTCTGTGCAATAATCTGTCATTGGAGTATCTGATGTTGGAGCTGATGGAAGAGAGGAAAGAGTACTCTGACTAAAGTATGCATGCATCTTTGAGGATATTTATGTGCACACGTGTGGAGAATTGGYTAATGAGGGAGTAAAAAGGTTTATATTCATACATAGTCTGATAGAAGTGAAACAGATGTGGGGGCTGAGATTTACCAGTAGGAGATTTCCTGTATAAACCTTTAATACCATTTATGGTATTAAAAACATGTGGCTGTTATATTTTCCTGTGTTACTGCACAGTTCTAACACTGTTTTTCATAGAATCATAGAATGGTTTGGGTTGGGTGGTGTCAGGATCCGTCCTAGTGAACGGATGACCTGATGGTTCGTAGGAGTGATTTCTAGGTGCAAAAACTGACACGGTACAAGGGGGTTTGCAGTGATAATCAAAACAAATGCAGTTTTAATAAAATAATCACAGCAGTATTGCGTTGGTAAGGGGATCAGGGAAAGAAGGGAACAGGCCAGRAAAAGAGGGAGGAAGGGAGGGAGTGGGTTATAGCTACCGAAYGTGATGTTGCTTCTGTCCTTCGAGGGTCCAGCTGTCGAGGTTCACCAGTCCACGTCCGGGGAGATCTCAAAGGCACAGTTCATTTGCACCCTAATTATACTCTTTTTTGTTGGGGGAGGGGAGAATAAATTTTGCAACAGAAACAGCCTTCGTGGGGGGAGGAATAGATGTAAGAGGTAGTCCATGTTCTCAGCAGTAAATGRGCTTGATAGATATAACAGGTAGTCCATGTTCTCAGCAGTAAGTGAGAGCCATTGTTTTCATGGCCCATTGGTCACAACCTGCAGGCAAACATCTCGCTTTGGCCAGCTTGCCTTGCCCACACACCTCCCCTGGTTGGGGGTTTCCAATCATGTCTCAATCCTTGATGGAGAGGCTCCTTACATCAATCTGTCTGTCATGGTGGCTGTAAACCAGGTGAGGGTCTTCTGTGGGAGACCGCCCGAAACTCAGGAGAAGTCCAGCCAGGTCGAGAGATGAAACAGCTTCCAAGGCTATTGAAAGGGAAATAGGGCATGGTGCCCCTTCTTCTTCTCAGCATAGCATACAGCAAACACACCTRYRARAACAAATAGCTTAACACTGTCCTKTCAGGTMTCAGGGCCTTTGGYGTGTGACTTTCTCCTTCAGAGACAGAGATTCCAGACAGGGGGGAGTCTTCTCTTCAGTGGTCTCCCAATGGCAATCATGAGGCAGATGAGGGAAAATTCGGACAGACTCTCACAGGTGGGGCCATAAAGATCATCTAGTTCCAACCCCCCTGCAGAGGGCAGAGACAACTTTCATAAGACCAGATTGCCCACCCAGCATTAGAGGGTTCAATACAGACAGCCCACCGACATAATTTCATTATTTTTCAAAGTCTGTAACCAAATGGCAACAATGTTAAACTGAAAGAGGGTAGATTTTGATTGGATATAAGGACAAAGGKTTTTTTATGATGGTGGTAGTGAGAGACTGGAACAGGTTGTCCGGAGCTGTGGATACTCCATCACTGGAAATGTTCAARGTCAGGTTGCTTAGGACTTTGAGCAACCTGATAGGTATTGGTAGATATCCCTATTCCTGGCAAGCAGCTAGACTACATGGTCTTTTGAAGTCCCTTCTAACCCAAATCATTCAATAATCTAAATTTTTATGGCTTCTCCTTTCCACAGAATAAAGACATTGTGAAAAGAGRAGAAGAAGCGTGGAGAGCTTTAAAAATTTGGAAACCGAACTGTTTACATAGTCCACAAATTTCTAAAGCATGGACCCCATCCCTGTAACCCTCTTGGATAAGCCTGCTTAGAGTATTTGTGAACTAGAGGCAAAACTAAGCATCAATAAGATAAATGCGTGTTTCATCAAATAAGCTTCCCAGAGAAAGTGCATTGAATGAAATCACCTGTGCCTTCCTGAAAATATGTTTATAAGTATTTGCCTGTCTTTTCATCACTCTATAAATATTTTAATTTGAAAAAATCTAACTAAGGCAGTTTCAGAGAACTGAAAAGCACAAGTTTTGGTTATGAGCAAAAATAAASTTGTTTGCTTCAGCTGAATGTTTAGTAATGCAATGTCTATGGCCAGAGATAAGAAGCAAAATATAAAATAACTTTTTTGGATGCATTCTCTCTACATTTACTGTTCTCTAAATTCAGGTCCTATTATATTGGCATTGCACCTCTTATGACTTTAAATAATAGGAGGAATAAATGATTCTGATTTAGCACATGCACAGGTTTATTGATGAGTAGTATTTTATTGTCTCTTTAAGTTTGAATTTGCTCATATTTTTTCTGAGATAGGGATAATCCAATGAAATTTTTCAGTGAAACATACAAACCTGTTTTTCATTAACTGATGGCTTACAATGTTTGCTCAGATTCTTAAAGTAATTACTGTAATGAAACTCATATAGAGGCAAGTAAAAGGCATTGTATCTAATTAAAACCTTATTAAATATATTTGGACACTCTATTGAATTGAATACAACAAATAACAAAAAATCATTAGAGACAAAACTAACATCTATTTAAGCTTGATTGCATTTTTGCTCGCATTGCTTGCTAATTCCCTCTCTACTTGAGACTTGTTTTATACTAACATTTTACACATTAAAGTAAATATAACCCAAGACAGTTTTCATTGTTGCTTATGGCAAAACAAAGAAACTATTTAGCCAAAAGATTYGCATTCTAGATTTGCCTTTCAAATATTCCTATAGTCTAAATAAAATCCAAGGTGGAACCATCATTTTTCATTCCTGCTTTCATTTGGTGCCAAAATACAGGCTTTGTGCTCCTTAGTAAGTAAAATAGCTACAATACTTGAGGTTTATATGACTCCCATTTTTGCATCTCCCCGCCTGCCAAGTTGACAAATTTTCTGAAAAAAATGGGCCCTCATCCTCTCCCCACTTATATCTTCTGCTGTCAGGATTCAAGGCTGTACCAGAAAAGTTGATATTTTTGCAGTTCCTGACTTTGATGGAAAAGTCAAGAGGCACCTTAAGAAACTCCTGCTTCTCCTCTGGCTCTTTGTCATTGCCACAACAGTTGTGTTAATGTTATTCTGTATAGGCTCTGTTACACACCATATTACTGAAAAGGTCCATCTCAAAYAGAACCTCAAAGGTGGGTTATTTTAATCACTAAAACTTAGCCTTTTTTTTTTTTTTTTTTTTTTTTTTTTTCCCATACTATGTTCTCAATAACAGCTGTACTAGCACAGAGGAGGGTGCAGGTGAGGTTTAAATATTTCACCAGAAAAAGATATTACAGTAAGTGACAGGATTTTGTCTTTTCTGTATGGATTTTCTGTTTGTTTTTTACTTTTCTTTTTCTCCTTTGATTATTTATATAGTATTGCCCAGAAGTCCCATTTAAGCCTTCAGCTCTAGAAGTCTATATCAAAGCAAGTCTTTCTGACAGCGTGTGTTAGAGCATCATGCTAGGCTAGGTTAGGATATGCTCACCAGAGAGAAAAAATGTCCAGGTGGTATTGTATGACTAGAGATAGTAGGGGACTGCCTTTTTCAGCTCTGGGTCCSCAATGCAAACCCAAATAAGGTGTCAAATAAAGTCAATTTTGGCCAGTTATGAACTCAAAAAAATATTGCAAAGGTTTACGCTGAATTTTTTTTTTTTTTGACGATAACGTATGTGGTATTTTAATTCTGGACCAAAATTAAACTCCAAAGAAGCCACCCCCTTCCCCCCAATCCCTACACCAAGAGAGGGACAAAAGCAGAGGTTATGGGTTAAGAAAACAATTTACTGAAAGCAAAAAGCAATTGAATGAGAAAAGCACAGTAATAGCAACAATATTAATGAAAAAAGTGCACAAAAAGATAAGGTGATTTACGAACAAATAGGTGTTTGTAAACAAATTTAGTTCCATGTGGCTGATGGGACAAAAGCAGGGTGTCAGGTGTTCTTGTGAGCATCACCACATGGTTTCCCAGACAGAGACAAGATGGAGAGTGCTCCTTGCAGCAGGCACTCCCATTCCCTGAGCCTGAAACAATGACAAACAATGAGGGACAAAYCCCAACAAATCTGAATTGTCTGCACAGTACTGCCCATCTTTTTTCCAGACCACTGCACTCTGCTGATTCAAATCCATGTGGGGCTGACACTTCAGACTGCTCCTTTTGGCTCAGCTCAGCTGGCATTGGCCTCACCTCTGCGGCTCCCTTCTCTAGAGGTTAGGGTCCCTTCCCTAGGGTTTGGGTTTGGGATTAGGGTTAGGACTAAGCAACTGGCACTGCTTTTCAGCACTGTGTGTTGGAGCTGCATCTCGGTGGAATGGGGAGGRCTTGGGGAACCTCAGAGGATGTGTTTCACAGGGCTGATCCTGGCAATCTCCCCCCAGTGAAGAGAGAGAGACAAAATGATGCACTTCCAGGGGTACTTTCCTTTTTCTTTCCCCCAAAGCCACCCTCCCCCAGTGATGATGTACATGGTACAGAACCTGGCCATGCCTGCGCTGCTCCTRAGTTTCACCCCCTCTCTGCAACTAGGATGACACAGTTTGCACAGATTTGTTAATTGAAAAAAATAGAATTTAAACAGTAATCCTCCAGGGCAGCATGCTGTGACATTTCAGGCCATCTAAGTATTTTCTCAGGAGTTGCCACTTAAAACTAAATTGGTTTCCTATGAGGAATTCCCTTTTTGTTGCCAACTACTCATTCAGTGGGTAGCACTTTTGATCTGCCTCTTGGATGACCAACTGTGTGTTTCAGCAAAGGTTTTTCAAGCAGGATGAAAATCACTAACCACCGAATTATAACAGAGGAGCTGACTTCTAGGCAAAAGAAAAAAGCAAGCATTAAAACCTGTCACAAGTATGGTTCCAGAGATGTTAAACATCTAAGGGACACGAAAATTGCCTAATAAAACCCAGAAATACGAGTAGTTATTTATGTAGACAAAAAGAATGATAGTAARTAGAGTAAATACTAATTGTTCTTATGAACATATTGTAATTCACTTTGTAAATTAAGTCCAGCCATCTATTTTTAGCTTTATCTTTGTAGTTGCAAAAATACACATTTTGACGCTAGTGCTTCTTGAGTATACATTGACTTATTACATGACTTTGCATACTAAAAAAGAATAAATTTTCAAAGAAACTAAAAAAAACCCTTGAAAACAAAAAAAAAAAGCAATTTAGAGGAGCCAAAGAGTTTTATAAAAATCCCAGCAAAGATAAACTATACCTGTTAGGAAAAAAAAAAAAAAACTAACCAAAAACCTATCTCTGGGAAAAAAAGACAAAATTTAACCAATTCAACCACTATGCAGTTTTAAATCATGTGAACAAAAGTAGTCATAAGTATCCTTTCAATGCATAAATCRAAAAATTCATATCTTGTATAAGCACTTGTATTTTTCCTTTGAAGAATGACCTAAGGAATTTAAACACAGGGAGACATCCCCAAAATAACAATTTTATTTGAAATAACAGAAAAAAAAATATTGCAAATTATCCTTATGCCTTTTTAGATGTTGAAAACAATGATCTTATGTCACTCATTCACTCATTCACTGTCATTTAAGATAGCTTCTTTAGTATTACCTAGTGCTAGTAAAGGATTACAATCTCAATCCATTTTGCCAACTTGATGATCCATTAATATGCAGGTTAGTTTCAGAATGAGGCAGTAAATTCAAACCTATATTGTTTTGATATTGCACACAAAAATGTCAGTTTTATTTTTTTTCTTATTTATTCAACTGTATCTAGTAGATAGCATCAGTGGATCACTGAAGTGTTTTACTAGGCCACTTTCCCAAACAGTACAAGTTTCCGTTTTCCCTTAGACTGTTGTTATATGTTCCGTTCCCATAAAACCTGTGARCATGACAATCTATAACCTGAATACCCTTTTTACAAGTGTAGGGGTTTTTTCCCAGCTGCCTCCACTCGTCTGCGTCAGTCTGTGATCAGCACTTCTGAACACTTTTTAATATTCATCATATACAATATGTTTAGATATGRGAGGGGATAGGATTAGGCCCTTAATGTGCTTTCCATTTCTTTTCTTTCTTTGAAAAACAAACAATAAACCCTGCAATTTGGGCTCAAATCATCCTCAAATACCTAGTCTGGTCTAATAGTGGATGAGTGTAAAGTAGGTGGCACAGCTAAGTCATTGATGTCGAGAGTGTGAGGTTTTGCTTATATTATGTATTTATTCATGTTAGAAGAGCTTTTTGAGAAGTGCTGTCTAGTGCTTTGCTGTCAACGTGCTCAGGAGTAGCAAGCACTAGGATTTTTGGATTTCAGTACCTCAAAAACCAGCAGATGCAATGTTCCAATGTCTTTTTTGATTTTGTCACTCAGAATGAAAAMTCTCTCTACTATTTAGTGTAACTACTGTGACAGAATAGAATCGGTTGAAAAGGGCTGTCTCTTTAAGTAGTCAGGCAGGTATTTTTAATTTTTATTCTAAGCCTTGCAAATTGCAGAGCAATAAATGAAAAAACAGTAGAAATAAAGGAAAAAAGGTACCCTGTGGTTACTGAAAATACTGTTATTCTTAACTTCATCTGTTCTAGTGCTTGATCTTCATAGAAACAGTTAGAAACAGAAAAGAAGCATTCTTAATCTGATGTAGCTGTAATAACTATGTTTATTTGAAACAATGTATTGATTAAATAGACACTGTGAATTAAATAACTTTAGTTCTGACCTTTCTTCTTCTGCTCCCAAAGTATGATGCAATAACATGATCTTCATTCCAAACTTCCTCATTCTGTGATCCAGTTCAACAACTATTTTACTTATATYGATCATTATTCAGTCAGGGTCACATATCTCATTTGGTGAATGCTAGGCATATCCATAATTTTTAGACTCAATGAAGTTTCTGGACATGTAGTTAATGAAGAATCAGTAATTCTGTAATTTTCTATTTGCTGGGACTTACCAAACTACTTGCAACTGCAAATCATCAAATATGTTTTGTTACTGTAAACCCTGGAGATGGTTTATCTCAGTCACAATATTGTGGGAATGGCAAAAATTTTGCTGCTGTTCAGTTCAAAGGTAAAGATGTTATCAAAAATGCCTTGATATTCCCTTCAGTCCATCCCTAGAAAATCCTGCCTTGATAAGTGTCTCGATTATATCTCTGCTACAGAGGAGATTTAAAAATATTTATTATGGAAAAGACTGCGTTAAGATTGAGCAAATACTATGAACAATTTTTATTGAACAAATCTTGTGTTATGAGTATTAGATTCTCTGAAAATTTTGTGATAATGGCTCAGTTATAATTGTATTCATTCAGAGTAAGACCTGGTGGTTAAAAAGCTAACTGGTGTCTAAGAGACCCTAATTTAGTTCTCTGCTAATACATAGATTCTCTGCATGAGTGAGAAAGTACTTAGAAGAGCCTTGTGAAAATATTCAAGGCAGTTAGAGGAAGCTTCACAAATGCAAAGTTGACCATATTTTGATAATTTAGAAAGTACATTTTAAGTCTCACTGTTTTATTAGCACAGAGTACCAGTAAAAGTACCTCTTTAAACTTTGGGGTTTTGGCTTCTTTTTTTGTGTATAAGTATTCTTACACTTGCACTTTGTATATTAGCTATCTGAAGGCTCCAAGGGATTCTCCTGTATACTCGCACAATCTGGAAAAAATAGTTGGCTGTTCCTCTCAGTTAATGGACTCTCTTAAAATCTTTTCTACTCAACCTTTATTGAGTGGTTCTCAATTTCTCTGGCTGGAAGATCTCTGAAGTCAAGAGGTGTCTATTTTGGACTCTTCACATGATGTATATTCAGGCTGAAAAAGTAATGAAAATTCACTTTAGTCAAAAGGGTGATTGAAAATCCCACTGTAATCCATTAAAGACTATCAGATACAGATACTCCCTTTGTAGGAATGCCTCTCCTCCATATAAATTGTGGCAGCATAGTAATAATAATTACTARGCATATACATATTTCATGATTTGCTTCTCAAGACATACAGCCTAAATTTTAGGCAGAGCTCCAGGCTACCCAGTTGCAACCAACTGCAAGTACTGAAAGTTCTGAAGTGAAACTTCCGCTTTCCCTGGATTACTGCTTCCTTCTTCAGCATCACACAGCTTTTCYAAACATTATATTCACAGATTTAGGCAAGAGGAGGGATAAAAAGAAAAAATGTCTATATATCCATTAGGTTTGATTATGGTTTTATTTTCTTAAATCAGCTTCAGCCTGTCTTCTCCTAGGATGGTATTTATATCCCAGCAGTCACTTAAGAGTGAAGACTGGTTGAGATATGGAAAACCAGTGGTTGTCCATAGTCCTGAGTTGCCTTTTCTTTATTTTTCTTTCTGCTGTAGGATAAGATCATCATTTATAATCTTGACTGGTTCTTGTGTTTTCTTAGAGAAACTTGACAGAGTGTTCATGTTTTGTGATACCTATGGAGAAGGTAATGAGGAAAATTGACACAGCATGTGTAAAATCCCAGAGCCCATTTAGTGTCACAAGCAATGTGAACGATGTTGCCAGGGATAAATCAGGAAGTATGTCTTAATGTAGATTCTGTGTTTACTTAACGTTTGTCTTACAAGTTGACTGACAAGTGTTGCATTAATCTCAGGAGATGAAACGTGCTTCTTCCTCACTGGCTTACTAGCTTCACTAATTTGGATGTACAAAGTGCAGTTTGCTCTGCCTGTGAATTACTGAAAGGATGTATTCTCCCCCACATTCTATTAGAAAGCTGAACAGAAACTACAGTGATGTCCCCCCTCTTCCAGCACCTTAGTGTGCCATCTGTTATAAACTCAGTGCAGCCATTATGAGCACAATGCAGAAAGGTGTCTTGTTCTGTGAGTTTTTTTACTGACAGCCTGAATGTATCCACCCTCCAGAGAAAGGTTTCATTGTATGTGTCCTAAGCTTTAGTTGCAATTGTCCAATTGTCCAGGCTGTTAGTGCTTCATATTATTGGAATCACATTGCTGCTGGCTTTACAATGCAGCTGAAATGGGTCATTGATCCAATAGTGTGATTGTAAATATGGCAGCTGGATGGTTGGAAGCTTCTTTATTGCACAATGTGCATATTGGAAATGTCTGTGTCTGAGTCCCAGTGTAGATGTTTTCCTCTGTCGCAGATACGTGTTTACTATATTTGTAGGGGTTTTTTTTCTTTTACTTTGCTGTCCTATTCAATTGTTGGACATTCTTCATTTATGATTTTGCTTCTATGTTCTTGAGTGAGTGTTCCATCCTGCTTACTATACTTTGTATTAGTAGCTACAAAAACTTAGGCAGTAGTGCAGTGCAGATATTGTTGAACTATCATTAAACTTGTGACCACTGAAGCTGAATAGGATAGAGGTCATACAGGCCTGAGAAGTTACCCAGATTTTCAGGTAATTTTTCAAGAATGTATCAAACTTTATGTTGCAATATCTTTACAGATATGCCTCTCAATTAAAAATAACTTTACTGGTTTTGGGCTGGGGKTTTTTTATGATGATGGTGATTCAGTTTCCTTTGTTTTTTTTGGAAGAAGTTTCCTTATTGCTGTTCCATTTGATTACTTTCTCACAGAGATTGCTCATGTTAGATGATGAGTCTGTCTCTAATAAAGAAAGCTGTACCATTCCAGCATATTTATATGAAGATCAGCTTTAATCTAGTCTGTTTTTGGTTTGATTCTTGGTTTCAAATGAAAAATTGCATCTCATTTTCTTGGGAGTTACATTACTCATTATATAACTTTACCAGGTGTAAACATGTTTTCATTTCTAGCATTCTTTTTAATAATTTCTCATTGCTTCTTCAGTGAAATAGAAAAAAATCCACTTATCTTCCATGCAGACTCATTTTTTTGTATCATTTACAGTGTTTTCTTTTCCTTTCTTTCTTCATCTGGAAATCTGGTTTACCATCTAGGTTAAGTTTTTCTRTTCTCTAGTCTGAGTTTTTAAATGCTGTGTAGTTTGACTGTTGTTTTTTCCTTTTAGTAGGCTACATTGTTCACGGCTCTTAATACCATGTTTCATTCATTGTGTGCTGGTTAATAACTACATCAAACTAGAGGTTTTATTTTATTTTATTTTTAGAGCTTTTCTTACCAAAATGTGACTATTATAAGCAGAACAGTGTATTCATTCAGTTTCACACTCTAGCAATCTCTGCTCTTCCATGCAAGTTCCATGTCATTAGCCAATGCTAATAAGAAAGGGAGAAAATTACTCTATAGAGTGAGGATCTATGGATTTTACATACTACTTTGGACTCCTAATACCAAAGTGTCACAAAATGAGAATAGGAATCAGGCTTTGCATTTAAAAGACCAGTGAAATAGGTGGTTACATAAAATAGAATTTCATATAACAGCCCTGTAACATSAAGTTGTGGGCTGGATACAGACACAACACAACACACCGAGAGTCATCAGCAAAGAGCCATAAGTTTATTATGGCTGCCTTTTTATAGGGGCTTTGAATTTCCCAGGTTAGATAGCTGATTGGATGGGATCTCTCTCCACCCAGTTCTCAGGCCAGTGGTGTGTCTGCATCTGAGCTTGAGCAGGGTTGGCTGAGGTCTCTGTTACCGCTTCTTTAGAATGAGCCAGGTCCGCTGATTTGGATTGTTACGGTCAGA
>JACDOX010000257.1:844870-891342 GCA_014549065.1 Cardinalis cardinalis
CCTAAGAATCTATTCAATTATGATGCTTAGTTTGAAGATTAAAGCTAAGGTCAGAAACATAATATTTCTGTGATAGTTTTCTATTTCACAATGTCTCTGTTTCATCCTAGTAGGAGCAACTACTGTATATACTGTTTTTCCTAAGATAAAATCAGAAACAGAAACATTAAGTGGAAAACTTAGGGGTAGAGGATGAGAAACACAAATAAAATTAATGTCTCACTGCTGTACTTGTTTAGGTCTTAATTCAGAGCTAAGTGTCAGCTTCATTCTACTTTATTCCCTCTTATCTTTCCATTAATAGGGGAATTACTCTATTGCAGAGATAAGTTGTATCTAGCATCCCACTTACACTATATTTAATACAGGGAGAGAGAACAAAAATAATTTAGACTGAAAACACATATTGAAACTGGAACACAGCCAGCATGTCTGGTCCTGCCATTTCCTGAATGAAAAGTGTTTGAAGTGCATTTGTCTCTCATTCTTTTTATCATTTTCTGGTAATTGCTTTTGATTCTTTCAGGATCAGTACAGAAATAGATTCTGTAAATCCATCCAAAGACTTGGTTTTAACCAGTGTTAAAAGAAGTAAATAAATAGGTGAGGTTTTTCTCTCTCTTAACAGGAATTCAATGCAATATATCTAACATTCATATTGAGTCTTCTTTGTACTGAATTCTCATGAAATTGAATTTATATAGAACTGATTCTTTTTGGTCTCAAAGGTATCTGCATGGCATTAACTTATAGAGAAAAGTGTTATCACCATCTGCAGTGGCCCTGTTGTGCAAGGTATTAAAGTGCATGCTTCTTTTCACCAGGTTTTTCTGGTGCCACCTGCAGTATTTAGCACAACAGARAACAAAGGGGACAAAAAACCAAAAKATGCATTTTTATTGTCTTTCCTTTGTTTCTATTAACACCGTCTTTAAGCAACATTTATAGGGACCTCTTTACTTTCATTTCATAAGACTTTTTGATTAATCATTTCACAAAGAATGGAAGGAAAGACCTTTAAAATTGTTTAGAATAAAACTTTATGTTAAGCTCTTTTTAGGCTTTGACAGTATTTATTTCCTTCCTGTTTTCCAACTTGAGTTGGAAATACTGAAATACCATAAAACAGGTTTGGACAAATTTGATAGATTCATATCCAGACCTAGAATTTCAGAGCACTCTTGACTGTAAACATGCCTCTCACTCTTCAAATTACTACCCTTCTGTTTATGTACTGAAAGGGAAGAGAATTTCTATTCTATATCTCATCAAAGACTTCATGCTCTGGCTTTCCTCTTTCCCCTGTTCCCATTATTCTGCATTGTCATATTGTTTGACATCTGTCTTTTGTTACACTCTGCTATGCCAGCATTGATTGTTTCAACACCATCTTMCTATGTGTCCTGTGTACAAAGGGCTTTGTACACAGAATGTTCTGGTCATTATCCCTTATAAGGAAAGCTACCTCAGCACTTTATTTACTCTTACATGAAAGGGATTGGAGAGTTCTATTTTATGTATTGTATACRCTGCAAACTATTACAATGATGGAATGCTGCAAGGAATGTCAGACATACCAAGATTTTTAATCGAAGTAAAGTTGACAGTGTTAAATGTAGRGTAAAAATCTAATGCCAAAGTGTTGGTAATTCATGTTTTACAGCATATTGTAAGACAGAAAACCAAATATTTTTCCCTATTCTGAATTCTTTAGAAAATCATCTCTTCAAACTTTGTTGGAATTAATGTTTCCATGTGTTTTGTGTTTGCATGACAGTTTTTGGGAGAGGAGGTGCCTGCAGAGGTGGCTTCTATAAGAAGCTTTTGGAAGCTTCCTCCATGTCTGGCAGAGCCAATGCCTGCAGCTCCAAAGACAGACATGGTGCTGGTCAAGGCCAGGCCAAATAGAAATGGTGGTAACACTTCTGTGATAACAGATTTAAGATGAAGAAAAACAAAAGTTATTGGGCAGATGTAACTGTGGCCAGAGAAGAGTAGGGTGAGAACATGTGACAGGAGCAACTCTGCACACACCATCAGCTCAGAAGGAGGGCCAGGAGGTGCTCCAGGCACTGGAGATTCCCTTGCAGCCTGTGGTGCAGACCTGGTGAAGCAGCTGTACCCTTAGAGCCCATGAAGAACCTCTGGGATGCAGAGATCCATCTGCAGCCCATGGAGGAGACACATGCCAGAGAAGGTGGGTGCTTGAGAGGAGGCAGAAGAACCCATGGGAAGCCTGTGCTGGACCGAGCTCTTATCAGGGACCTGCAGACCCATGGAGAGAGGAGCCTATACTGCAGCAGAAGTGGGATCATAATTTGAGGAAGCTAGCAGAAGTGCTTACTGAGCAGTTTTCTGTCATTTCCCAGAAGTCCTGGCTAACTGGGGAGGAACCTCCCAGTTTCCTGGAGGTTATCAAATGTCACTTCCATCTACAAGAAAGGTCGGAAAGAGGATCYGGKGAACTACAGGTCTGTCCRTCTAATGTCAGTGCCAGGGAAGRTCATCCTGAGTGSTATCACATGGCATGTGCARGACAACCATGGTACCAGGCCCAGCCAGCATGGGTTTATGAGAGGCAAGTGTTGCTTGACTGACCTGATCTCCTCCAATGACAAGGTGCCCCACTAAATGCATGAGGGAAAGACTGTGTATGTTTTTTACCTGTCAAAAGCAAAGCTTTTGACACGATATCCATCATAATTCTCCTAGAGAATGTCTGATCATGGTTTGAACAAGTCCATTGTTTTCTAGGTAAAAAGCTGACTGGATGGTTGATCCCAGAAGTGCTGATGAATGAAGTTGCATCCAGTTGGCAGCCCGTTACAAGCAGGGTTCAATGAGGCTTAGTATTGTGTTTAGTCCTGTTTAATATCTTTGACAATTATCTGAATGAGGGGATTAAGTGCACCCTCAGTGACTTTGCAGGTGACACCTAGTTCAGTGTGAGTGTTGACCTGCTGGAGGGTAGGAAGGCTCTGCAGAGGGATCTGGACAGGCTGGATCAATGAGGCAAAGCCAGTGATGTGAGGTTCAATAAGGCCAAGTGCCAGTTCCTSCRCTTGGGTCACAACAACCCCATGCGAGGGCACAGGCAGGGGGCAGGTTGTGTGGAAAGCTGTCCAGTGGAAAAGAAACTGGGAATACTGGTCAACAGTGGCTGAACATGAGCCAGGGTGTGCCCAGGAGGCCAAGAASACCAGTGGCATCATGGCCTGTWTCAGCAATAGTGTGGCCAGCAGGACAGAGGAACTGATTTTCCTCCTGTACTCAGCACTGATGGGGCTGCGCCTCAAATCCTCTGTACAGTTTTGCATCACAAAGACATCCCTACACGAAAGACATTGAGGTGCTGGGGCATGTCCAGAAAAGGGCAACAGAGCTGGTGAAGGGTCTGGAGCAAAAGTGGAGTGCTTCCTGGGATTGTCTAGCCTGGAGAAAAGGAGTCTCAGGCGAGACCTTACTGCTCTCTGGAACTACCTGAAAGGAGGTAGTAGCCAGGTGGATGTTGATCTCTTTTCCCAGGTAACAAGTGACAGAATGAGAGGAAATGGTCTCAAAATGTGTTGAGGAAGGTTTAGAATAGCTATTAGGAACAATTTCTTCATGGACAGGATTGTTAAATATTGGAAAAGGCTGCCCAGTCACTGTSCTTGGAGGTATTTGAAAAACCCATAGATGTGGTGCTTAGGGCCATGGTGTAGTTGTGGGCTTGGCAGTGTTAGGTGTATGGTTGGACTTGATGATCTTAAAGGTCTTTTTCAATGTAAAGGACTCTAGAATTCTATGAAAAGGTGTTTTAAAAACAGTAGTGTTCCAGTGTAAASAATTCATTGCAAGAATGCACTGCACCGTGTTGCACAAAAGGACCTACTTCCCCTTTGGCTCCTAAATTGGTAGTTTTGGTCTTTCACTGYAGCTCAGAGTAAGAAAAAAACATTGTCTCAGCAGCACTGTGTATCTTTCATTACTCCCCTTTATTTCTGCGAAAATATGATTTCTTGGGGCTTGAGTTTTTTCTTTTCATTATTTTGTTTGATTAGTTTTCATTCAGAATGTTTATTTTGTACATATTTCACAAAAGAGTATTCACAAAAGTACAAACACACCACAGGCTTGGACTAAGTAATATTCTTGTTCCCTCAATTATATATCATCAACTCCTTGTAACACCTGTTCATGCTGTGAAGTGATATTCAGCATGTTGATCTTCTTCACTTCCCTCTGGTCTTTCCAATAAGAAAAAATTAATACAATAACAAATCAAACCAGCATGTCATCTGCAGTGACAAAGTCTTGGGTTTTGTTTCTTTTGCTTGAAGTTTCTAAGAATATCAAATGCCCAGGTTTTCAGAGAGTTTTACTCTAAAAACTGCTCAACATCTGGTGTAACAYAGGTTAGATAGGGTGCTGGAATAAGAGGAGGTGGAATACCTTTAAGTATAGGAAAAAGGCTCAGACCTTAATACTAGAAGAGGAGAAGCAATATGAAAGGATGGAGAGGCCATCATGGTACCACAGAAAAGGAATGGAAAAAAAAGGTGTTGCAATGACTGAGCAGGATGCAATTCATGGATATAAGAACAGGTGGGTTTTATTGTTCAGTCATAGGTTTCAAAGCTGACACTACTTTTTACCTCTCATACATTCTAAAACCCTTCTGCAAATACAGTATCCACAAGGTTTTGACAACCTTAGCTCTCCAGTTACTTAACAAATGCCTTTTTAGGATCAGATAATTATTGTTTGAGTGTCTGTTTGAGGCTCAGTATGAATAGGACCTCCTGTGGCAGTACAGCTCCTTTGAGCGCAAACACAGCATTGCTATTACATCCTAAATCATAAGAGAAAAAAATTGTTCAGTGCAGCTCTGATGTGCTCCCTCTAAATTCTGAAGCTAAAATGGAATAATACCTCTAAGTTGGTTGAGAGAGTGTTTTTCTTTACTGATATATTAAACAAGTGTTACTTAAATGTAGAAAATAYTTGAATTTATCTAGAGTTGAATTTATCAAAGAGCTAAATTAGAAAGCCATTAAGTCCATTTAGGGATGTCAATAGGAAAAKAATATGCAATTCCTGAAAAATTGAATTTCAAACTTGACCTACATTCAAAAGTATGCATTCATCCGTATTTCTGATTTTAATTTCTTTTGATTGTTTCTTTTCATTTGGTTTTGGCTACTAGACTCCAGAGGCTTTCAGTGTCCAGCATGTCTTGGTGAAGGCAGTTGTACACTGCAAATAATTACTTCTCAATTTCTATCCATTTTGATGTTGTAATAAGCCACATGTACTGAGTTTTACTACACTGCCTTTCCCTTTACAAAATATTTCTTGCCAACCCACAAAAGCTTTTAAGCTTTTTGTTTTCAGTTTATTTGTTGCCTTCTTAGGTTTCTGACATTTTAGTCAGGAACATAAGCAATAAAATCATATCAGAGACGTAAAATACCTCCTTACGTAACCTCTCTACTGGGAGGTATGTTTCCTATGGCCTCTCCTCAACACACTGGAAAGATACAGATTGAATGGGTTGTATGTGAGAAGTGTAGGAAATGGCAAACCGTTTACACCCAGAAGATGGTAACCAATGGCTTCTGCTCAGGTTGGTATCCTGTCACAAGTGAGGTCCCTGAGGAATTGATACTGGGCCCCTTCTGTCCCACACATTCATAAATTACATGGGTAATGGGATTGAAAGCACCCTCACCAAGTTTCCTGGTGGTGCCGAATGTGATSCTGAGGTGAACTTGTCAGAAGGGTGAGCCATCCCACAGAGAGACCTGACAGGATGGAAGGTGAGCTAGCAAGAACAGTATGGAATTTATAAAAGACTAGTGATAATTCCTGCACCTGGGATGAAATAACCAAAAAGCCCACTACAGGTCAGCATGTGCATGGCTGGTGAGGAGCTTTGCTGAAACGGACCTGGAGTCCTGGTGAGCAACAAGCTGAACATGAGTCAGCAGCAACAATGGCAGGTCTAATTCCTGACGTTCCTTTGAAATTATTTCATGTGGTCTATTTTGCTCTGGCTTGATTTGTTGGGTTTTGAGTGAATTTTTCCCCAGCAATTTCCTTGCGTGTGTATATATATATATATATATAGATAGATAGATAGATAGATAGATATATAGATATATAGATATATAAGCATTTTTAGAAAAATCTGAAATTAATATTCTTCATCTATGCCATAATAATGCTATTTACAGAGGGAGCAGAGGGAACAGAGATGACTATTGTGGTAAATCAAATATAGATGATCAAAATTCAAGGTCAAAATATTAGTTTAAATTAACATATTTGATCTGATACTCTGCTAAGTGCTTATGTAGGCAAAATAGAGAAAGATCTCTATAATAATGTGCAACTGCCAAAGCTAAAAGGAATCTGAAAAAAAAATTGAGCAATATTTACATATTCTTTAAGTATTATCTAATTCCTTAAATTTCTCCTAATAAACACGTGGATGAAAAGGACGCAGAACTTTTTTCAGCTCTTTGTAGCTTAGGCAATCTACCAAATGTTTTCCAAGACACAGAAAAGATAGAGATATACTYGAATCCACTTCATGGAAGTGGCCCCCTGAGAGTCCTACTGATGTTACAGAGACATTTACAAGTGCGAGGATCTGTAAGAATTACTTCCAGATCTGGAGCTTGGTTTGTAAGTTTTACAGATAATGACTTGGTAAAATATATCTTAGTTATTTTATCGTGATTTCTTTTAAGYAAATGGTAAAAATGTGAGTTATAAAAGGAGGATGAAACATTTGTATCAAAGTTAATGTTGAAAATCACAAGCAGTAAGTACTTGAAAACTTCATCAGTTGTAATTATCCATTACTTTTGTGCCTTAGTGCAGCACAATGTATATTATGTATACCTGCTGATCAGAAGGACTTTTTCTTCATATGATTTTGGGTGTCAAAAACAGTATGAAGAAGTTCAAATTTTACCAGAGTGTTTCATCAGGTAAACAAAAAAATTGAAATGTTTTCCCTTTTTTTTTTTCCCCGCCCCAAGGCTCACAGGTGTTTCCAAAGTGCAACATGATTTCAAGGTTAACTGCCATGCCACCCATCAGTTCCTTACACGTAAAATGAGCAAGTATAGACTATCCATCAGCATGAGACTGTGTGACACAAGGAAGTACAATGGCAAGATGTAAATTTTTCCATTAAACATCTCAGCACAGTGACTCTGATGGATGGGTTTTTTTCATGTTTAGWACTTTTGCTGTGATTCAGCCTAGGAGCAACTGCTGTTAGGAATTCTGGGAACTGCGGAAATTTCACAGTGGAATTAAACAAGTGCTCTGCCCCACTGTGAATCCAAGGGAACTGTACAAACCTTCTCACAGGGAAGCTGTACTATTTCTGATTAGCACAGCATTCCACAAACCTGTAAGATGCAATGCATCTTGCACCRTGTATAAATTGTGAATTGCATCTGAAAATATTTATTTTTCTATGAAGTTCAGCATTTTGAACATAATCTTTTTGATTACAGCTATATTCTTTTGTTGGACTGAGATTTTGACAGTCTTCCTGTGAATGACTATCTAAACAGTGGCACATGCAGATTAGGACGTGAGGTCAAAATCTACTGCTTGGAAGAGTCTAAGAGGCATCCTGTTGTGTACAGTGACCAGCAGTCACACTAGTGGGGACTTRGACAGCCATCATTCTTATTACCTTTCCATTAGTTTCTCATGCTCTGTTTTTAGCAGCTCTATCCTCCCTCTTGCTGACCAGTTCAAGTGGAATGCTCTAGATGGTCTTACCTCTCTCTCCCCCACCATCTTCAATCCTGTTTGAAGTCTAGGAAGCCTTCCTTCCCTAAATGAGGTCTTGTACAGCTAAGGACTGTGGATGAATTGAAAAAAAAGATGGGACAGAAATAGCTATGGACTAAGAGTTTTGTGGGACCAAGCAGTTTATTTTACTGATTGCATAATGAGGTCTGAGAATTGGGAGGGAAGATCTTAGAAGGGAAATAACTTATATGATAGGGACAATGTCAAGGACACTCAAGGTAAATATTCAGAGTTGGGAAGACATCCAAGAATGCTTTGCTCTAAGGAATATCTAGGGAGCAGAGTAGGTTGGTATTCACGGGAGGGATGAGAATCCAAAATATTGACCACGAATTTAAACAGGGATTAGTTACAGACCTATGATAAGATCTACAGTTTGTGCAAAGTTTCTGGTAAATACCATTCATCAGTGAAAAATAGAATGGCCAGCAGTCAGAAAGACAGCAATAAGGAATGCTTGGTACGATGAAAATTCCTGTGTCCTCTTATCTTGGCAATTTTATTTTTTTTAATTTAGGATTCACAATATATTTATTGATAATATAAAGTAAGGAAGAACACATTTCAAAGTAGATTTATATATGTTTGGGAAAAAAGAGAGGGGAGCTGAATAAATGGAAGRAATAACAGTGGTCTTCAGAATGCATAAGTCCTCAAATGACACAGAAAAATTGAGCAGGCAGTACCAACTCTTGACAGAGTCGGAGGTGCTGGTGAGGTGCTCTGCCTTCAGGGACCTCATTTAGCAGCAGCAATCCTCTGTAATACATTGTCTGAATACGGAAACAAATGGCTGCATAGGATATGTGCCAAGCTCCACGTGAACTTCCATACAGTCTTTCTATAGGCTTGCTTGATGGCACTCAACAAAATGATAGTCAAAAATAATCCTCTGGGTTGAGTTGGGATAACAATACATGAAATTGTGTCAATGCCTGATTTAATGATTTTCTAGAAACCAAGCAGAAGTTGTGGCTAAAGTAGTAGTCTCAGGTAGGTACTGACTAAAATTTTGCAGAATAATTATTGGAAGAATAACAAAGGATCTCATGTTGATGAGATAGCTTTTCTTACCCAAATAATGACCCAGAGCAGGAAGGGTTGTGTACTCCAACTCCATATTCTAACACTGTAACCTTAAACCATACAACTTTTATCTTGCTGGAATTCACTCCATATTACATTTTCTATGTGCCTATTTTACTTCTTTGGCTTGGTTTAAGGTATTTCTACTGAAGTAATTATTTCTTAGTTTTATTTTACTCCACTGTTGCCTTTGTATGTTAAAGAGCTTAGCGTCATGTATTTCAATTGAAGTCATTTCTCTCTCCTTCAAAATACACATCTCTCCCAGAGTTTGAACTCTCACACTCTAACTTCTCCTTTTTAGAATTGCTGGTTTTGCCTACAACTTTTGTGAGACAGATTACTTCTTAGCCCAGAAGGACTCTTAGTTACACCACAGGAAAACACTTCCAGTTTGTAAAATGCCATGCGTACCAGTGACTGGTAGATCTCTAAACCTTAGAGCAAAATTCACCATATAGAATACATTGGTGTCTATGGAAAGAAAAAAACAAATACTTCACCATCATTGAACAACTTTTCTTGTATTTTAATTCAAAGATTTTCATGTGAGCTTTTCCCCCATCTGAAAAAAAAACCAAGTTCAATAAAGAAAAATAACAGTAAAGGGTCTTGCAGAATACTCTTAAGGCCATCATAGATGCACTTAAAATAAAATACTCTTAAATTTCTTCTCCTTGGAATAAACCTCCTAATCATTGCTTATAGTGCATTGCCTCTCATTCCCTTAATAAGAGGCTTTTCARGAAAGCTTTTTTACCTCAGCTTTTCTAGAGCCATTCATTTTTTATAAGGGTTAAGCAATGGCCAGTACTTTACCAGATGTACCTAATTTGTTTTTTTCTGTCAAGTATATTGTAAGTGTGCATGCAGGAAGASTAAAATTCCTTTCTTTCATTACTCTAAGTTTTGCTTGCTCACTGCATATTTTGAATCATTTAATTCTAGATTATTCCATAATCGTCACTAATTTGGAATTTGTTTCACATATTCGTACATTTTTGATTCTTATTATTTCCCTTTGAGAAAGGTTTCTTAAAATGAATTTTTGGTAATTCTTCTAGCTTGATAAATGGTTCTGAAGGGCTCTAGGTGCTGTACAAACACAAACAACATTTCTGTTGAATTAGTAACTTTCCCTAGGGACTTTTYAAAGAGGGCAATTAAATATCTCCTTGTTATATTGTCAGTGTCTACAAACCACCTCTGTCTAATGAAAATGTTAATTTTTGTAAGTCATAACTCTTTCATAATTAACCCCTAAAAATTAACACCTAATGAGACTTTTTTTCAGAGKTATTCATTGCTTCAAATTTTTCATTGCTGTCTGTTGTCTGTAATGTAACTTCTTCTCATCTGTGATGACACCACAGATTTTAATATCTATTTCATTGATGCTGGTGTAAATGTAAGCATAGTCATATCTGCTATGTAATGTATCTCTTGATGTAAAGAGTGACAACAGTGAGAACAATGTTCTGATTTGTTAAGGTATCTGGTACTTTACATAAACATAAAATGCTACAAAATCTGCAAGACAATGATTTAGACAAAAAATTGATAACCCCAAATAATACAAAAAGATAAATTTGTCTAATTTTTTTTTCACTAACTATGCATACAGAATTGAGGAAAGRATGTATTAGTATAGCATTAAAATGTGGATAATTAAAAAGTATTCTTTTTAATGTGTGCAAATATATGTAATCCAGTATTAATTTTTTTTAGTCCACCTCTTATTTTTCATATTAAAAAGCTTAGCATGCCATCACAAATACTTGAAAGATTTGTGTCATCAGCTATATCAGAGGTCAGAAATKATGCATCTATTAATTATGTCCAAATTTTCCAGTAAAGGATTTCCAAGTAGTATCCCTATCTCCAAAGATACAGTGTTTTAAATTAAGCTTTCATTGTAACAGCTTCAATGTAAGTTTTCTTCTGAACTGTTTGGCTTCTATATGCAACTTTTAAAACACTAAAAATTCTAATCATGTTAAGGAAAGGAAGGTTCCTGAAGTGTGTCTTGTGCTGCTCTGGTCGAATATTTTTAACTGGGGTAAAACATGTTGTCCCTTTTTCTCTTGGAAGTTCTTCTTTCACTCTTACTGAAATCATTACAGCAAAAAAAAAAATAACCTGAGTTGAATTTAACTCCAAAGCCAACATTATTATATTATAAAAAATCATAATACCAAATTTGGAAGAACTATATTATGGACTATATATTGAAGAAAAAAATATTCTGGTAGAAATTCAGTCTTTTTTTTCATATTCTTTTTAATTCCAGAACATAAGGATCATACATGAAGAATTAAAAATCTCTAACTCACATATATGCACGCACACACGAAGGGAAAGCTGAAATACCACACAGGGGTGAATTGATTTTTATGTTGTTAAATTAAAATTATTAGCTCATTGAAGAACTAAAAGGCTGTGCTAATTTGAAGAAGTGAGAAGTCAGCTAAGGCAGTTAATTTAGTACTTGTCAATAAAATTGTTCTTCTTTTGTCAGAACAGTTTCTATTCATTTCATATTTTTTCTTGTAATAAGGTCAYGATACCTTACTTGGCTGGCATGTGCATAAAGGACTTTTGGAAAGCAYAATTCAGGTTTTGTTTCATTTATTTCTCTTGGATATCATGCTTTCAAGGTCTTTTGCCCCTGAGTGTAATTAGCATGATTTTTTCCTAATTCTCAGGTCCCTCTTCTCACTGTGTTTGATGTGTGACAAACCTTTGAAAACTTTTATCATTTCAAACTCCTTTTTTTCTCCCACACGCATAAATGTAGGGAAGTTTTATTAAGTACAGACATCGATGAAAAATGGCATACAAGGACTTCTTCATAGTAGGTGGAGTGCTGTGATAAAAACATACTGCAATATATAGAAACTCCTGGGTTTTGTGTAGGGACAATTCACTATTAAAAATGACTCATTTTCTCCTCAGCTTAGCTCTGCATTTATAGCAATGGGAAAAGAAAAGTAGTGGCAAATGCAGTAAACATAATTTCTGATTARATTCAGACCTAGGTCACAGTATAAGTACCTCAAAAAGGTGCCTGCCATGCTAAGTTCTTTTAATGTTCAAAATACAACATTTGCAACATTCCCTGAAATGCATTTATTTTCTTTAGATTAATTCCTCATTGTAACAACAGAGCGTGCATGCAGATCCTCAGATGTAGTTCTGCCTGCACTGGGAATGCCTTTGTGGTAGATACATACTTCTGACTTCAATAGGAAAAGCATTGATGCAAATAAATTCTGCTTCCTCTCCCTTAGTTAATGCATATTTCTGTATTTCTTAGGGAGCATCAGAGTATATGAACCAGTGAAATAAATGAAGCAGGTTCTTCCTGCTTTATTAATATCTTACTCCCCGTTTGCAGAGGCATTTCTCCGTCAGGTTTCTTCAGAACCATAAACAATTTGAAATAATCTAGTTAAAAAAAAAAAAAAAAAAAAAAAAAAAAAAAAAAAAAAAAAAAAAAAAAAAAAAAAAAAAAAAAAAAAAAAAAAAAAAAAAAAAAAAAGAACACAAATAAAAACAAAAACACCAGAAAAAAACCCCAAACCTCAAACCCTCAAACAAACCAAAAACTAAACTGACTTTCCTTAAGAACTGTTTACCAGTCCCTGGAAGATGCAGGAAGATAGTATTGCTAAGTGCTAGTCAAAGTCTGAGATCATGTTTATGTCAGGAGGTCAAAGGAGGTGATTCTGCCTCTCGACTCAGCTCATGTGAGAGCCCACATGGAGTACTGCATCCAGCTTTAGGGTCCTCAGCACAAGAAAGACATGGACCTTTTGGAATGAGTCCAGAGAAGGGCCTGGAAGAGGATGAGAGGGAAAAGCAACTCTCCTACAATAAAATGCCGATACTTTTTTTCTATCTCTTCCTTACTCCTTCTTTCTTACATGTCTTAAATTCGTCTAGGTCTGCGCCTATATGTTTTCTAACATGCATTGAAAACTTTTCTTTTGTTAGTCTGCAGCTCCATGCTACACCTCCATGGATACCTTGCCTTTTCTGGATGTTAGAAGCTGTTAGGTATGAGTTCCTTTTGTTCTTTCTAAAACCAAGCCRATTTTGACTAGCTTCAGTCTACACGTCTGTCTTAACTGGCATGTGGAAAGTTGCTTATGGCAAAGAAATCTCCTCTCTAGCCTGTGTCCCAGCTCTTCTCATTGCATGCCTGTATTCCCCTGTGCTGCATCYTGGATCTCCTGATATGAGGACACCTCCTGGTATGAGCTTTCTGCTCTCACACCAGGCTTATTTTTCTCTATACTGCAACATTATATTTGAATCATAAATATCTCATTGTAGCATAGTTGCTTGCTACTGTCATCTCTGGAACTACGATTGCACCATGAAAACATCAGCAAAACAAATTATCCATAGGTATCCCATGTCAATTAGAAAGAGGATTATTGCAGCTAAACCAAGCAAAACAAAGGTGCAGGCAGATGAAAATTTCAGACAGAGGTAACCTGACAAGTCTTGAGACTTCCAAAGTCAGTTAAAATCTTGTGGCCTGTTAATATCAATGACAATACTCTATATTACAGGGCTACAGGGTAACAAAACTCAGGCTGAAGATACCATAAAAAGTCTGGTTTGGTATGTAATTGGAAATTCTGTACTGTGTTATCATCTAGTAGAGCAGGCTATAAAGTATATTTTCATTCCTTTTATGTATTGATGCAATGGTTATATATATATATAAATGTCTTATCTCACTTTGAAAATATTAATGACTAGCTTTTATTTTGAACCTGCAGTCTTATAAATTCCATACTGAAGAGATAGTAATATCTCTTTTTTTTTGTTTTGTTTTGTTGCTTTCTTTTTATTTGTGACATCAGTAATTGTGCTAGTGTGTTTTCATAGTATGTTCWATGGAAATATTTCTATGGAAATTTATTAAAGTAGCGTGTTTGTGGAAATTTATGCTACATTCATCTAGTGCTTTACCACATGCCAACCATACCCATTTGGAATATTTCTTCTTCTTTGACTGTCTTTTGACAAGAATGACTGTTTCTATAAGTAAATACTGGTGTAGTGGAGTCTCAGAGGAGAAAGATGGTTTTGCTGTGCAAGCGGAGGGATCAAGGCTGACAAGAGATCATGGGGCAGTGGCCTTGGTGAGATAGTACAGTCCTACATAACAGATGTCATAGAATGGAAAGATTGATGTTTTGAGACACTCTGTAATGCCTCTGTGTGTGTGGTAGGGGGTGGTGAGACAGTGCCCTGCCTCCCATGGCCCCCAGCCCCACAGTGTCTGTAACTGGAGGCAGACCCTTGAWGCCTTTTCASTGGTCCTAAAATCATGAACCAGACACACYTATGTGATAAAAAGTGGTTACCTTTGTAAGGATCCATATGGTGCATTGCTTGCTGGATGAAAAGCACTGAAGATGTATACGTAACATAAAATGGAGACAACCTTTATATGTTTAGAAAMTTAGCATAACTGACAAGAATTCCCAGTTAGAGAYRTAARTGATGAGGTAATTCATCCCTGGTTYTACCCTCTTCTGAATTCCCCCTGCACTTCCCACTTAGATAGGAACTAAACTTTGTTTATGAAAATATGTCTCAGAGAGCTGGTTTCAACCTTGGCTCCCAGAGAGCCTTTACCTTGGACCCCCAGGGCTTGGAGCTCCCRGGGAATTTATTTTGTCTTTCTGCCTATTAATAGAATAGGTAAAATGCTAGCYATGACTACAATAATAGGGTACAGATCTACAAATGTATATGTAAGGAATATAGAGAAGGTATAAAAGCAAAAAGGCAAAAAWCAATTCAGCATCACCCTCAGTGTTTCTAACCAAGCCTCTGAGTGTCTGAGAGACTGGAAGCTCCATCTGGGGGAAAGGCTTATGAGAGGCCAAGGGTTTAAAAAGGGGTCACTGGAAGACAAGCATGTTGTTCTTTAACATTTCCTTCATCTTGGATTTTTCTATCTGTTACATCGCTGGAACCCAGAAGCTGGTAGCTATATGTCTGTCTTTCTATATATCTTTCTTTCTTCTTCATCTTCTAACACTCTCTTCATGGAATGCAACATCAAATGGGTGCAAACARAAGTTAATTTGTGAAGTTGAATGGGCTAAGTCCATGCAGTGATAAATGTTCTATGTTGTACTAAGTCTTTTGCCACAGTCTCTTGATTTTTTGTACTTTGYCAGAAAAAGCYTTTGTTTAGTTTTCACCTYTTGAGAATATCTGGTTGGATATTCTTGAGAGTATCTGGTTGAATATCTCTCCCTTGTGGCTACCCAGAGCAGAGGAACCTCAGTTTACCCTGTACAATTAAGTGTCTGGGGTGTTACAGCATGTCTAGTGACAGTAACCATGGYGGTTGTGTGACTAAAACACTGCGCAGCAGATGCAGGGTGCTGTGGTAGGGAAATGCATCCCCTGAAAGATCCTGGCMTTTGTCTTCAAAGTCTGAGTCTGCCTTCCTGCAGCAAGTCAATCCCCAGCCCAGGCTGAKCTTGGAGAGTCCTGTGCTGGCCTTGGGGCTCTGGCTGTTAGCTGAGAGAGAAAAAACAATGATCTGTCTAAAGGGGAAGAAATGTATAAAATAAATTCACAAGACAAAAGTGTTTGYAGAGATCCTGATTTTGATATGTTTACTTTCATGGCAAGCAATTTGGAGCATTAAGCTGTGTAAAATTTTATCTTCCAACAATAATTAACTTCTTCAGCTTTTTCATAGCACTTAATCGTAAGTTCCTATTTTCCCATGTTAATTTCAAACTTGAAAAATGTGTTTACTTTTGTAAYGAGTAAGGTGTATGAATGCTTACAATATATGAATGATACAACAGCATAGTGCTCCACATCCCAGGGTTAGTCTTATTTTTTCTAAAAAAAACAGAAGCAACTTTTTTCAATAACCAGAAATCTTTGATTGATATGTGGTTAAGGTGMTTGCTGTAATTGCACAAAGGAGTGCAAAAAAAGAACTTCTTATGTCTTCAATTGAACACTTTCAAATCATAAGCAAAATGTAACCACCATTTAGCTTTCTTTTCAATGTGAAAGTGATTGTGTGCTAATTCTTCTCTCTTTTCTCTTTTATTCTCTTTATCTTATTTTTATTTCTGGCTTTTCACATTTTATTTCATATTGAGTGATATTTGAATCCAAGACAACATGCCATGTTGAAAGAGATTCTGATTTGGGAAAATTGACTCAAGTCATAGGCCAAATTTACTCAAACTTTTCAATTTAATTTTTTGAAATGTTTTAGAACCATCCTGCCACATTAGCTAACTTGCAGTCTTCATTTTTTACATCGTTGATCAAACTATTTCAGAATATGCTTGACATTTAGATAATGTTCATTTTCTTATTTTTTTCTTAAGTATTTGAGAATAGTACCTAACACATGCTGAATTATTGCAATAAAGKGAAATTTAAGATTCTTTTAGGATCTATTTATACTTGAAAACTAATGCTGTGAAATCAGTTATTTTTAATCACTTTCCAAAGTTTTTATGAAAAGGATAGAACACTTGTTATTTAATTACTGTATTTTTGTTTTTTTAATTTAGTGTGCTATTGGTAGAAAATTAATTGCACCTAAATATTACTTGATGAAAGGGAACACTATCTCAGTTTTTGTCTTGCTGTTAATATTTCTTCCTCCTGGGCATTCTAATACTGCAAATATTATATGTTCTTAATAGGTTCTTAGCTAGTTTGCTGAACATTGAAAATACCCATTTTCTAGTTTCAAYGCATTTTTATCATTAGAATCAAAGCAGTAGCGTGCAGCAGGATTTGTGTGAGACACAGCTCTACATCTAGTGTCCTGCTTGATGAATGGAGTCCTGTGTTTTATAAAAAGAAACATGTGTGTCCTACGAAGTCATAYATATCACCTTCAATCTTTCTATTACTGGTAAAACTAATTCATGTTACTCAATTATCTCAGTTCCTTCACCAGAAAAATTCCTGTGTGAGGTGCTAGGAGAGATCGAATGGTTTGAAGGGTTGTCAGCATTAACTGTGGCCTTAACAGGAAAATGCATTTTATTTCATCATCCTTGCTACATGGAACGCAAGCTAATGTGATTAATTTGCATTCATCTCCTTGACCTTCCCTTGTACAGAGGAAATCATGAGAAAATATCACCAATACAACTAGTTTTTACAATAGTTTTTCTGGCTGTTATTTGGAGTCCATACCAGAGGTAGTTTTTTTCCCCTTTTTGCATATTCATTCATGTTCTTGGTGAAATGGCGTTGCACTTAATTTACATGGGCTAATCAGAAGATTTTCACAGTTTTGACTACCGTGCATAATACAACAGGCAAGATGCTTTCGATATCKCTACTAAAAAGCCTGTAGCATGAGTTTAATCATGCTATTTAATTGCTAGGCTTAATTTGAAAATAATTGTTCACAGCAATTAAGTAAATGCCCCAATTTCATTAACAGACTTTCTAATTAGAAAGTACAACATAAAAGTGCTAATGTTGCTTCATTAGGCTTGAATTACGGGTTCTAATACTACTTTTTTACTGTCTATACGATTTCCCTYTGCAGTAGAATATCAGCCTAATAACTGGTACTAGATTAGTAACAAATTTCCTGTTGTAGCACAGTCATGTCCTAGCCAAATGTGCAATGTTTTCTTACAAAGGAGACTCAAGTCTGTATTTTAAATTTTAAGTATAGTCTGAAATTTAAAGAACTCTGGGATACAGCAATATCAGAAAAAAATGTAGGAATTAATTGCTTTGAAGAAGAATACAAGTTTTTTCAACATTTTATGTGCCCATATGTGTTTGCCACTTGCTATATAAGAAACTCTATGTGAGAAATAAATGAGAAGTAAAAAGATAGTAAATGTGGCTGCTGATAATATATAGTGATGACCGAAATAATTAGGGCAATGTCAGAAGATGTCATTATAGATGCCACATGACATGTCATCTTGAACTGTCTAAGCTATTGTTTCTTTACAACATTGAGGAATCATTATAATTTTTTACTGTATTACTGTAAATTTGTGTAAGAAGGAAGGAGGACATTTCTATTTCAATCAGAAAGATTTCTTTTTTGCAAATAAAAAGTATCAGTATTCGTTAGCTTTATTATGCCACAGAGTGGAGAAAGGAAAATGTAAAAGAAAAAGTTGCACATAAAAGCAATAAGAAGAAATTGAAAATATTTTAAAAAYACATAAAAACACAAAATAGAATAGCCCTTGCTTGTTTCTAAGTTACCTTCAAGCTTTGACTCAATTTCCTTTATTATTTCCCATACTGTCTCTTGCTTAAAATATAAGGATGATTAAAAATAGGCTACTAAGAAAGACATATTGATATATTTCTTGTGAAATCTTGCCAGCTGTCTTATATGCTGATCATTAGTAGCTGAATGTAACATTGACAACATTTATGTAACTATGTTCTTTAATATTTGTAAAAATATGCATATAGCTAGAGTTTGTGATTTTTTTTAGGTTTTGGATTGCAAAATCTTGTCTCGTTCATGCATGCATATGTATATACAAATTGTAAAGGTCATAAACAGGAAAAGAATAATTTTGACGTACTACTCCCCATCTAAAAATACAATATCCTGATTGTGTGTATGGAATGTGGCTATGGAAAAAAAAAAACTATAAATATGTGGAAATGTTGCAAATAGACCATGGTGTTCAACTCATGGTTCAAGAGGAGATCGAGAGAATTTTCCCTACTGAAAGATGGAGTCAAACTGTTCTTGTTACTGAAAGACAGTGCAGCAAAGAATAAATGTCTTGGTCTGGACTGTCTYTCCATGACATCCAGCCTGTGTCTTTGCCTAGGATCAGTGTTAGCCTGCATGTTATGAACAAAAATCTGCCTATTTTTTTTGTGAAGAGAAAAAGTTACAGAAACTGGTCGGATCTGTGGCTAGACCTGGTTTGTTATGGTAATTACAAGTCGTTGTYGTTAATGGTTCTTTTTGTGTCAGTAACAGCGCTAGCCGCTAGCCGGGCTGGCTCGATGTGGGTGGGGRCCTCCCCAGACAGTGAAGAAAGGGGATGAGACCAGGGGGAAGTATGCAAAATTACTTCAGGACCAGCATGCAATAGGAAGCCCCTGCTCCAGGCGTACCAAAAAGACCCCTAGAACAACGAGAAGATATAGACTTGAGAAACTGGAGTGGTATMTAGATATGGGGTGCARTGTGTGCTGGGCCTGCAGAGRTGTTCATTGCCCCTCACCTTGGGCTAGTCATCCCAATGCCAGTAGCTAGGGATTCGAAGTGCGAGTTTCAAGATTCTGGGGGTCACGTCCACCAAAGGCTCCCACGAGGACCGGACCCCCCAGCTCTGCCCCCAGAGGACAAAGCTGCACATGTCCTCCTCGTCAGCGTCACCYTGGGAGAAGCGACGGGWGACKGCAGACCCGTYGAGCTGCCCCATCCTGAGCTGATCACTTTTAATAAAGGTATTAAAAGGAGAAGAAATCTCCTGCCCTGTTTATTTCACTGCACACATACCGTAGTTGTGAGAGCAGTGAAGTCAGTATTCACTTTTTAAAAAYACTAACAGAATTAGTTATGTGTGTGTGTACCTTTACACGAATACTTGCTGAAGTAAGTTCAGCCCGATTCAATAAAGCATCAAAGTAGCATATCTTAATTTCTTTCCTGATTGTCAAAACCCAGCAAAGTACTGCAGAATTCACTCTTACATTCTCTCTGTTGGTCCACTGTTTCTTGAAAGATTTTTTTTTTTAAATCATCAAATGTAATGAGGATCGCTTTAAGTRATGTCCTGCCTAGAGGAGAGCTGATTTTATACAAGGACTATTTGTAACTGTAGTTTAGTCAGATGTGATTCCAGCTTCCAGAAGTGCCAAAATAATCTGGATTTTAATTAATTACTAGAATGATATTCAACTTACTCTTCCCTCTTCCAGGCTAAAACAAGAAAAAAAAAATACTCAGCACATACTAAAAGAAGTTTCCAATGCTGCAATMCATCTTCTGTAACATACAAGTGTGAAAACAGAAAACTGCACAATTTTTTCTTCTTATGTTGTTGAGTTTTAACAGCCTTTGACCTTTCTGGAGGTCTTAGAGTGCTGCTATTATTTTCTCTGTTTGCTGCTACCCATATCATGCAAGAGATTTCATTTAAAAGCTCATCAGCCAGAGTTTTGTTTTATTCATGTCTTTAATGAAATTTTTATGTCATGACCGAAAAGTTATAGTAATTAGCATAGCTGGAATTGTCTGTCTTTCAGCCCCCATGTTTGTGCATTTTCTTTTACTTGCTCATTATTTCTTCATTTTGAATCTGTGAGAATATGGRTCTTACTGTGTCTCTGTAGTTGGTTTGTGATTGCACCTAAGATTCTGTATAAACAGACACCTCTACAGTAACCCTTTCAGTGACCCCTACAGAACTAAAATTACAGCTCTTGTCTTCCCTTTAGACAGTTTGCGAAGTTGTTTTCTCCCTTCTTCTCTTACCCCTGAGCCAATAGATTCTTTCTGACATGATTAAAATTAGTTGTATAAGGGGGAAGTTACAGAATCAGGTCTTGTATTTCTGTACATCCATTCACATGTTGATCTTAAATTGCTTTTTCTCCATATTTGTTGATTTTTTTCCTCCATGTTTGGTCAGCACRACAAGATAAAATAAGCCAGATAGTACTTCAATTTCAAAAGGAAGTGTAGAGTTTAATGTTTTCCTCTGGTTATGAATAAAAATAAGAAGGACAGGAAGGAACCTTTTTTTTAAAAAAGGTGCTAATCAGATATTGTATAATATTTAAACGTGTATTCATAGGAAATGGATCAGAATGTAATTGGCTTTTGCTACTTTACTTATTATTYGATTTCAATTTGGATGTCAGAAAGATATTTTATGATAACCATTTTTATGGCTTGTGTTATTTGTCATCTGTCYTATGGCAAGTTCTTTATTTTTTTCATTATTTAAATCTGATATTTCTAAATGAGAAATTTTGGAGGGAATGAGACCATAATAAAGTTTTGGAATGTTGCAAAATTGATAACTTTAAAGGGTCTGTTTGAATAGGAATGAAAACTRAATTAAAGCGATGTAAGTTCTCCCAGGAAAATCTTATGTATGTTTTCCCAGTGAAAAACTATTGAATACCAGTATGTATAATGGGGGGACTTTTATATGTGGTCATATGTTAAATTGAAAGTCAGTCAGCTCTCTTGGCTCTCACTTGTCTCGCGTAATTATATCCCATGAAGTTCCTCCAAGTAGGTCCCCGGACAGTCCAAGGTCTGCTCTCTTGAAATCTAGGATTGTGATCCTGGCTTTTGTCTTGCTCCCTTCTCTTGGGATCTCAACTCCAGCATCTCAGTGCTGTTAAAACTGTCCCTGACCCTCACATCCTCAGCCAGTTTTTTCTYGTTTGTCAGGGGCATATCAGCTTTTCAATCATCTATATCAGAATGTCGTCACCAGTGCTTGCATCAGACTGTGCCTTGTTGCSTTGCCCCTTCAGCTGATCCTGGAGCAACAAAGCTGATTTGATTTCAGAATTTGATAAGATATTTTGACAGTCTGACAAAAAWTGAGGTATTTTCATTTTCTTTCTTGTGATGCACCATGGAAAGCATAATGTGAGCCAGACTTTTCAGTCACTTCATCAACAGCTCAGCAGGCAGAAGGTGCTACTTGCAAATTATGACTATCAGACCTAAAGGAAAAATATTCAGTGCCATTAAATGGTCATGATATGAAGCAGTTCATGAGAACACAATTGTGATGTCTTTGGTTGCCTTCACATTGGAAATTACCATTGTACTATCATATAGCTTTTACAGCAGCTTCAGTAGACATTCTAGTAACTGACCTGGCAGTATCAGTAGTAGCAGGATGTGAAGGACTTGCTCTTCATGARTCAAATTTCTTTAGATTAAGGGCTGCTGGTGTGAGAAAACTGCTGCAGACTTTGGTTATCCAGCAATTGCTCTGGAGAGTCAAGATGACAGAGAGCTTACCTGAGATTTTTTCTCATGCATCAACAGCAAACCAGTATTGAAATTTCTATTCCACTATTTACTAGCCTGCAGAAACATGATTCGACCTTACAATAGAGATTAATGTGCCTAAAATGATGAGAAAATCATTACTTTTAAAAAAATGCTGAGGGACAGATTACATAATTTGCCATGTTGGAGTTGTGCAGTACTTTACTCACTACTATAGTTGGGGTTTCCCAACTATAAACAAAGGAGGAAACCTGATTCCTGTTGTTCATCCTCTCCTTCGGCACTGTTTATATTTTCTCTGATCATGTATATACTGTGGAACTCATGTCTTTACATATATTTAATTTTTGTTTAGTCCTGTAAGTATTAATGGTGTTGGTACTCTGCAATATTGGCTGATGAAGTCTTACTCTAAGCATTAAGCATTGCTCCAAATAATTACTTAATTGGCTGAAAAAAAAAAAAAAGAAGTCAAAATCATGTATTTAGAAGAAGACATGGCAGCATTTCCATGTACCACAACAGATTGTTCTGTGTAGTCTGTACCCTGAAGTAAATTTGAATATTTTATTTTCCTCCTTACCCTCAAGATGGAAAARTTAATGAGAAATCTGAAATCTCTCTGAAGTTTTTCTATGTGCAGAACTTCAGGATAGGCAGCTGGATGTCACCCTCAAGATCCTACTTGCTCAATTTATGGGTGCCAATATTCTTATCTTCAAGACAGGGTGCCCTGTTCTTATTTTTATCTTACATATTAATGAACTTTCAAGGCCTGGTATTTCACATGTAGCAGGTTTGACTTTGTACACCTTTAAATAAAGTTTTCTTATCACAATTATTCTACATTTTAATAAATTCAATAAAAACTATGTGCATCTTACAAGATAATGTGAATAATTTAAGATAGTGTATTTTAAAAACAAAAACTGTGGAAAAAAGGATTACAGCATAAAGGAAACAAGTTTTGAAACCTGTCTTGCCTCTAAAGTTGTCTTTTTGATTGATTGTGTAAATATGTATGTGTGGCTTTTTGCATAGTTAGTCTTCTAATGATTAGATTGAGATGCTGTTTTAGAATGACTCTAGGAGGTRGATGATGGACCTCTAGAACTCCTTGCTCTTACAGATCAGTGTATTGATAAATGGGGGACAATAATGGTGTTCATTTAGCACTATCACTCTGTGCCACTTTCAGTGTTTGTTTATGTAATGGTGATTTAAACAAGCTGGTTTCAATGGATTTTTTTTGTGCTCTAAAGTCRTTCTGAGTTGGGTTTTTGAGAGTTTGTCCCACCAAGTCACATCAAGACTGCTCAGTCATAAGCTTCAGATAATTTAGATATTCTGCCTTGCTTCTTTTCAGACCAAATAAACCCCTTCCAAGTCTTCTTAGCTTCACTTTAAATTCTCCAAATATAACCTCTTTGCCTTCCTTATTTCCTTTCTATATTTGACAAGTGTTGGAAGTCTGCTAATGATTCTGTACGTCATGTTACCCTAGCAAATATGGCAGGCCTGTAAGAAGTACAGAGAAAAACCCCAGAAGTTATTGGGGTTTTTTTGTTCAGTTTCCATGGAAACAAATACAGAAATAAATCATCAGTTTTGTGCTTCCTTTCTTCTGACTTCTTCCCACTACCAGGAAAACCATATGAATTTTACCCCTCTTACTTCTGTATTTGGTACTTTACTTTGTCTAATGCCTGAGCTAATTTTGTGGACCTTGCCTGGGGAGCTTGGCTGCAGAGCATCTTTGAGTGATGCAGAAGTGCACTCMCTGCAGGGATCTTGGACGAGTAAGGACAGGGACTGCAATTCTGCAGGAGCATCTTATGTCAGAGGACTTGGAACTGATTTGTGAGGAGAAAAAGCAGAAAATATATCAAAAAAAAGTGAGTATATGTTAGCAAGATATAGAGAAGTATTATGTTACAAGTACTATTGGACCTGGGAGAGAGCAGCTCTACCCTGTAAGAAGCACAACAGAAAAACTCTCTGCTTGAATCATTGTACAGTACGTTGTCGTGTAGAAAAAGATATGCTGTACCGAAAGTTCAGTTTTGCAATTATTTTCTTCAGAATAATGAGAGTTAACATTGTTCTTCACGTCTTCTATCACTGTTTCTGTATTTATATATTTGTAGGCAACTGTATGCCATGACATATGCCCTAAATGTTTGCAGTTAAAATGCTATTTATGCTATCTGATAAAGTGGCTACATAAAATGCTATCAAGTATGTCTTGTAAAACACCTCGATAAAAAGCTATGGAATATACCTCAYACAGTGATGATAAAATGCTACAAAATTTACCTTATAATTCCTAGGAAATGGACAGCCAGGGCACTGACCAAACTCTGAAACAAATTAATTTGGATGGAATCTAGTTTTGCAGTGCTCAAATATATTTACTTAGAAACTAGTATAATTCTGATCTCCCACCTGGAAGAGAAAGAGGAAGGACAGSTCAAAGTCACCATTTTGAGCACATTAAGAAAGGAAAAGGCATGACAGGCTGCTTGTCTAGGAGTGAGCTGGACTAGGAACTATAATAAATAGACAAAGTCAGACAAYACTATAAAACACACTGTTCTTGTGACAATATAAATCAGTTCCTCAGACTGACGTAAATGCAGTTTATCCTGTCCAGGCAGGAGGAGAATAACCCTAAAAATACCAGCGTGTATCAGYACATCATGGWTATTTCATTTGRTGAARAAAAACAGATTAGCCTGTTATACTTTATTATTCATACTACACACAAACAGTAAAAAATAGGATTAACTTAATAGAAAGGACACTATCCAGTGTCTGTATTTTGTAGCTTCCTTAGAGTCTGTTTTCAGAATCTGAAATCAAGAAAAAAATTAGGACTTCTGAGAGAGAATTCATTGTTASAGTGATAATGCTCTTCTTGTCTGTRGGTTTTATTATTCCTCTGTGCACTGCTCACAGAAAAGTACAGCTTGCTGATTGCATTCCCAGTCAGAATTTATCCTTGCTTCTTTTTCTATAGATATAAGCATCTCCCTTAGGTCCAAATTGGTTGCTGTATTCCAAGGAATTTTTTGTCCCTTGCTCTTGTTCCAGAACTGCCAGTTATCCTARGTGTCATTTCTGTATACTCTTCCATTCTAAGTGCCTTCATTATTCCAGCAGTGACTTACAGACATCTTCTAAAYATTTTTCTCTCCCTGGAAATAAAGGTGACCCAGCATCTCTGCTGATCTCCAAGGAGTTGTGTGATGTATGGCATAAAACTCAGTATTACCACTCATGCAGGGAAAAACTTCTCTGTTCTCTTGATTTCAACTAAATTAGGGCTGAAGCATTTATRAGCAACAAGTAGTTAATCAGCAATGAGAGAACTACATCTTCAGGATTAGTGCCAGCAATACAACAGATAGACCACAGTAACACGTATTTAGGAACTGTTTGCAAAAGACCTACAGAATTGTAAATACACCKCAATACCTAATTCCCCCAAAACTGTAACATGCAGAGAGCACTGCAGACATGACCCTTGTGGTGGATATTAAACATAAACTGGCCTTGATGTTACTTCATGTCATGGGTCTGTGCATGACCACTGGAGTGCTGAACACCTGTTGGAGCACCACAGGCCTGTAGAGAGAGCTTCCCTGGCTAGTGGTTTGTTATATGCTTATTGTAATCACATAGGAATATGTAAACTGTAGTATTATTTAAGCCTGTTAGTCAAAGTAAACAAATTTCTTAACTGTCTGCATTAACCCTTTAATTAACCTTGAGCCAAAAAGCCTGTTAGTTTAAAAGCCTAACCTAGTCAGATTCCTCAAGCTTTGAAGATGCAGGAGGAAGTATGGCTTTGCAGTATTTTATATCAGAGGCAAAAAGACTACAATATGTGGAGAGCTTGGAAGCTTAAAGGCAGTATTCTGAAATACATCAAGTCCAATACCAAGAATGCATTTACATAATACTTAGATTTAATTTGATGATTGCCTGGGTTATCTTAGGAAGGCTTATGCATTTTGTTTTCTGTTCATTGAATTTACTGTTTCAAAAGGAACAGCTTTGGAAAAGCTGGAGAATTAAATCCCTTTATCTGTCCACTGAATTAGTTCAACTGTGGGGACAGTTGTACTTATCTGTTGGATTTAAACCAAGAGCTATTCAACAGAGAAGGTGCTTCTGTCTGCTGAGACCACTGACAAGAATGCCAACAGGGATACTACTTTGTGAGCCAGTAACTTCAAAGAGAACTCTGCTTTCATTTCAGCACAAGTTAAGGATGGATAGCCAGCAATTTTGCAAAAATCTGTGCCTTGGCATTACTTTAAACTATCTTCTGCCAAATGTTGTCTACAGCAAAAAGGTTATAATGTGTAAGGGGTTCTTTAAGCAATAAAGCAAAGTTTCTGGCACACTTTCCTACACATAAATCTAAAAAAACCCTGCTTGCTTTCCTTGAGGCTCCTTATAAGGCTAGGCTTCTAAACCCAGAAATGCAGAATCTATGTACAGCACCAAAAATCAACTGTCTGTCAGAAAAAAATACAGAATAGACTTATGCAAGCTCATAAACTGCATCAAACTGTCATCTGAAGATGAGAGATCATATGATAACAAAGAAATGTGTGCATTATTTGTGGCAATATGGTGTGGAATTGCAGGCCTGCGAAAAGAATAGATGAGATAGATTTAAGGTTGTCTACTTTGAATGAAAGATCAGATGATACCAGGCAATGAAATACATCTGTGCAGTTAATTTCCTTAGCGGATGAAGTTCTTTAAAATACTACTGCCCCCACACTCTTGTTTCTTATTTGTTGTTTCTCTGGTGATGGACTGTAGAAAGTCTTGTGCTTGAAATCTTGTGCTTTTTTTYCCCCAACTTTATCAGTGTGTCTATGTAAAAGATTCTTATCTTCCAGACAACCTTGTCGTTTGTATCACCATAATATTTAAATAATCTAGCAGCATTTTTTTGCCTGACACCATTGTGCCAGGCAAAAATGGAAGCAAATCTATGCTGTGAAGAGCAATTCTCTGGATACAGTAGTGATCCTATTCTGTTTGAGGATGTAAAATTCATTATTCGTTATTGTAAATGCTATCAACATCAGTCACTAAAAGCCTGCTTTCTCCATGGTCAAACTTTTTACCTTAGTGTCTTCTCTCCTCAAAGGACATAAAATTTAGATCAAACCATCCATACAGGCTCCGTGCCTGCAATCTCAGGAGATGATCTATGCATGTGAAAAAAGTCAAGAGATGAGATGCATAAGCAGGAGAGCAACCGTTTTGCTATATGCATACATTAAATGCTTTAAAAGTGCCAAACGAATATATATAAAATATGAAAAAGTTTTACACATTAAATTGTATTTTAAGCTATGAAACTATGCTCCAAGTGAATACTGTACCTGAAAAAAAATTAATAGTGCATTGAAAGAGATACAGTCATGCTGATAGTTTTCTTGTGTTTCTACATGACAAAAAGTCATAAATATTAATGTATAACAAAATTATGTTCTATTGAGAAGTAGGAGAATATGTTTGACACATCGAAGAATGTGAACAAAAAAGAAATGGTAACAATTCACATTGCTAATGTATGACTAATCATCATTTATCCATCCTTTTATTTTTAATAACTATAGCTTCACAAATTCAGTATCAAAYAACTTTTCATTAATTTAATGAAAAATTTTTGAAAAGTTAGTTTTTTAGATTAATGTGTCAGTTCTTATATGAATAGGGAATGGCAAATTTCTTGGCCTACTATCTTATTTTAAGAAATTGCCTGTAATCTAAATGGCCTTCTCCTTGCCTGCCATGTCAGCAGTGCAAATATGATTCTGAAGCTCTAACACAAATTTTTAAGTGTAATGAAAGCAAATTTAACAGAATATAGCCTAAAAATCTCTACTCTAGTAGAGYAAATGTAGAAGCATAAGCACACTGTCAGTGGTTTCTGAAATGGCAGAAACTGAAATTTAAGTATGTGATAAAAGCCAGTTTGTCACTGTCAAAGACATCATTCAAGTTTCTGGATATKTTTACTGGATATTATTTAGATAAATTCATTTATATAAACTCTAGAATCAAATTGGATCATAGTTTGTCTTATCTGAGAGTGAAGGCTATGTTTGGCCAGTGATTTAACTTTATTCCCCAGAAGATTTAAGTTAAACTGTACACACTTAACATTGACTCACATCAATCAAAACACACTGCAACACTTCAGTATAATAAGAAAAGTTAATGACTTTTCAAGTTGCTGTGGGACTCAGACAGTAGTAAGTAATAAAAAGAATGCACGTAAAAATAATTATGTTGATTTTGGGCAAAATACTGAAGTGTCATCCATGAAATGTGGATCTTGTCAAAGGAGCAATGCAAAGTAGTTTTACTCAAATAGGGTACCAGCGTGTAAACAATAAAACTAAGGAAGCTACCATGAATGCTACACTGCTTAAATAACGTTAAAACCATTATATTTTTTGAGAACAAACTTTATTTCACTTCTACWCCTGCTATGGTAAATAAGATTCCAGTATTGTTTTTACAGGTGTTGGAAATGTAGGAGTGCTGATTCCATAAGAACTCTCCTCAAGCTGCCCATGCCGTGCCACCTCACACACACCCACCCAAGCTGAGTGAGAAGTGCCRCATGAAATTGGGCATTAGGTGCCTGCATGGCTCCTCTGTTGCACATCTCAAGGTTCAGCATCAGCGAAGGCTCTAATACTTATGTGGCCTTCTGTACTCCTGCTTTCACTCCTGGAGTGCAATGAAAGGGTGGAATTTGACTCATCATGCAGGGAAAGCTGTTGGATAGACAAAGCCAGAACCAAGGCACAAGGCATTAGTAAACTCTAGCAGATTATAAAATAGAAAAATCTGAAATAATTATGAATCGTGGCTGATACTGTGAGAAGCAATTAAGAAAATCAAAGCTGTCCTTAATCCATTACATTCAGTCACCCTGATACCAAATATACAGCAATAAACAAAAAGCAATGGTCTGTGCAACCTAGTTTGGAATGGTAGAGGCTAACACAAAAATACACAATGCTAGATTTGTCCAAGTACTTGTGACCTGACTGATTCCTAAATACCTGAAAGCATTTAGTCCTGGTCTGGATGAAAGGTGGATCATGTTACATCACAGCCAGTCTGTGTTGTGGGAGATCCATCTTATTTTTCTGCACCCACACCACAAAYGTTCTAATCACCGAAAATTTCGTCACTGTTGTTCTTCTAAAGCCACTAAAAGACTGCCAGAATTAGAAGGAAATAGTGGGTTTCTCCTTCCAGAAGAGAGAGGGATATTTGGAAAGCAAAAGCRCATACACAAGATATTGTTAGACAGGAAGATATCAGTGATGTACAAAGAAAAGCACTTAAGACAAAAGAAAATTATCTGCCTGATATATACAGGAAGCTGAAATGATTCTGAAGCCAGGAAGTTYTGCTAATTTTGAGGGAAACATCACTTTCATTTTTATTTTCATTTCGAGGAAATAAATTTAATATGGACATCCAATATTTGAGTGAGGAATCCTGTTCAAAGAATTACCAACTTCCTTAGAAGTCACTATGAATCTAAAATTGAAGATCTGAGTCAAAGAAACACAGAATATACATATTTGGGTATGTAATATCTGTAACAAAATTAATTTTATATATATATAAATTTTCATCAAGAAAGAACGGACGGCTAGGTCAAARTATGACATTGCCTCAGGAAAGCAGAACATGTTGAGAGACCTAATAAAAGTGTTAGCAATGGTCTCCAAAGCTGCAAGCAATAGTCCCTTTATAGAGTCATTAATGGTGTTATAATTACTCAGAACAATTTTACAATACTTGTGTTCACTCAAATAAATAACAAACTAATGGATGTGGTGACTAATTTTTTGTAAAGCACTGAGCTGTAACATTAACTTCTAAAATCAAATATTAATCCTGATTTTCATCATGTACCAATTTAAAGCATTAAAGCATTATTAAAATGCTTTGTATGCATTTTTACTTTACCTTTTTTTTGTTTAAATCTGGAACTCTTACCCTGTTCTTTCACAGTGGGTGTCTGCACAAATGGTTTAAGTGCCTTTTGTCTTTTTTATGTCTTTTCTTCAGAAGTACCACCTGTGTTCTTTGCTCAGTTTCAATCTGTAAGTTTCTCATACATCACCACTTGTCTCCACCTTTTTCTTCTACATTTCTTTGATCCTCTATTAACTTCTTTCAGGGCTAAATCCTGATTATGGAGTGAATTGATGTTTGCATGTGTCATAAATTGAGGCTGCAGATATGTCCAAACCTCGGTTTTCATTGGCTGCAGTTTTTAAGGCACATCTGGYTTTGTAGGCAGTAGAAGTGGGAAGCAGAATGCACAGATTTACATCCACTAGACTTAGGCACTCCTGCCTAATAATGGAATACCCTACTGGATGTGAACCCATGAAAGACAACCTTCAATATGTGCTCAGAGGAGAGGCTGATGAGCTTTCTTGTTAGGCTGCTGTGGGAATTTGCCCAATGGTTGTGACTCTAGTGGTGCGCATACTTTATTTTAATGGAAAGAAAAGTTATGTTGGAAGAATGAGGCTTCAGTTGCTGCATCCTCTGTAAAACATAGCAGATCATATGCATTCAATTTGGCAGTGAGATGGAAGGTAAGTAAAAAATGGCCAAAGGAGGGGGCTTGGCTACTTGGGAGGTATGTAGCAGAGAAACAGGTAGGCCAACTCCATTCTGTTGCATTTATTAATTAATCTATTCCTGCATATAAGCAAAATAATAACATATTTTGGAATAAAGTAACACTTTAAACACCAGATTATTAACTGCATTTTAGTAGGAAAATCTTCCTCTAACCTCCTAAATCCCATTTCTATTTCAGCTTGCAGAAGCTGACAAATAGCAGCAGTCAGGGCACCAACTGTTGCCTCATCTTTCAGAGCAGTGCAGGGGAAGGTATTGATGCACAGCTGTGCCTGRTCAGATATACTTAGGGAAATCAAGCCACTCCATAAGGTGCTCTCTCAGGAAAGGAATAGGAGAATGAAATATTTTTTGTTTATGAAGTGAAGAGTCTTTCCTCTGGTAAGCTGTTTTTTTGTTTTGTTTTGTTTTTGCAAGTGTTTGTGTGGTGACATTGTTAGAGTCTTCATTTTTTGATCAGTTGATATTTATTGCCTGTCTCAATAAGGCATTCTATATTTCTGTTTTCAGTTTAAAATTTGGTTCAGTTGCAGAAAACAGTGAAGGATGATGCATATTTGTGGTAGTCTGTTTTGATGGGTTTTTGTCATTGGGCAGCAAATGAGGCTAATAATATTACTTGTCTTTAAAGGTCTTAAAATCTGTTTGTAGTCTGGTAGGTTAATAAGTGAATGCAATTATGTGGTTAAAATAGTTCTCCTGGTGAAAAAGGATGTTTCTTGATTAAAGAAATAAAACAACAAAAAGCAAAACCACAAATTGCTTTAGGGAGACATGTAAGTTAAGCCTTTTGCTGGAAAAGAAGGTTATTTTATATTCAAAGGTATCAAAGATCTTAACTATAAGATCTAGTGAGGTAGAGGAGGAAACTAGGCTTTTTTACAAGGTTGAACTTGTATCCTATGGATGATGACTGATGTCTGAATTTCCTTTTAAGAACTACCAACTTCAACTTGYTGCAAAGCCTAATTTTTACAAAATGATTGTGTAAAAAAGAAGATTCTTTCTAATATGTTTGCTTGTCATGTTGAAAAGTTGAAGCCCTTTTGATTGAAATTTATCTGAATGACCGTTATGAAAACTTGTTTGATGTTGTTTCTGGCACTCTTTAGTTTTACTATCAGTTATGAGACTGAAGTACTAAATGTACAAGAAATGTCTGCTGATCTATACAGCCAAATTCCTTAAAATTTTAAAGAAGAAAAAGTAAATGGGAGAAATTATTTTCTTTTGCTCTTTCTCTATGCAGTGTTTTTAGATATTTGAGGCTCTCTATAGTAAATTCTATGAAGTATATGCTGGAATTTCCAAGGGGAGGGTAGATAGTCATCACAGCACTGACTGATCTACAGATTTTTTTTTTCCTAAGGGCTAGGGGGTTTGTTTTCGTTGGGTTTTTTTGTTGTTTTTTTTTTTTTTTTTTTTTTTAATATATCTAGATATCTATAAGGAATTAAACTTTTAGATTCTTTTCAGTATCTCCCTAGGCCTTGCTTGGATGTATAACTGAAAAAATCTGTTTTTGGTCTTCTTTGTATGCCGAGGAGATTAATCTCCTTGGTAAAAGGAGATAAAGTGGGGATCTAAGGAGCTGGGAAGATTGCTTATACACAGTTGTAGCCATTTCCTTATGTAAACTTCTTTGAAGCTACACCTTAGTTATATAGTGTAGTGTGAGGTGCATCCTTTTCYCTTTTTTTTATTTGCTCAATCTTTTTCTGGAGATGTATGAGATGTGTTGCCTTCCCATGTTGCTGAGGTYCCCTTCAGCTGTGCAGTAGTAACTSCCCTAAATATAACTGTTGCCAAGAAACCCCTTTATACTCCAGTAACATAGCAGAAAACCTAAATTCCATCTGACATTGRTGTAATCATGTCTGCCCTGTGCTTGCACAAGAAAACTGAAAAAGGGTAGTGCTTAAAGTATGTAATGTCTGTTGTATCTGTACCTTCAATGGATTCTTCCTCACTGTATGAGTAAATTGTCATAACTGTACACTTAATCTCTATCCACTTCCAATACCCTTGTTGAAACATCTTATTTCTATCTTTGATTTGTGTTGCCTGTGATAGCAGTTATTTTCCATTGTATTTTTTTTAAGAAGTGGTACTGTATGCTTGCTTCTGACACTCAAGATATTTATGCTTTGCACTTTTTCCCTTGAAGTAGAGAAGGCATGAAGATGTATTTGTAGTTGTTTAGAGGGCAAGGTGGGAAATAATTGAAACAGTGCAAGGATTCTTCCTGCCTCAGCATTTCCCTTATGTGACCTTTTAAAAGGAAGAGTTGTCCTTTGCTACAGAACCCTGCCTAGAAACTGGTATAGAATGACAGGACACAATTATTACCTAGCACAGTCTGTGATTTCAACATAATTGTTAAAAAAAAAAAAATTACTGTTTTACAGGACCACGATGCAAAATATTTTGTATGTAGTCTTTTGTGTGTTCCCTAAATGAACTGCTTAGCATGTTCATTAGAATAAGCTGTCTAAAGTTTTATTTCTGTTTGTTAATCAGCTTTTATAAATTTAGCACTTACAGGTGCTTAACAAATCTTTTTGCTTGTTGTATTGTTTTCTGGGACATGCAGGGAGTAATTTTAATGTCTTGATGTCAAAATGTCAAAGACATTTTAATGTCTTGATGTCTTTTGACTCTGAAGTGACTGTTATCTTCAGCAGAGAGGATTTTGCTGGTTGAATTGTAATATTCTTGCTTTACAGATAAAAAAAACCAATAAGTATGAAGGCCAAACGCGTAAAAAGTTTGATTGAAAATTCAGCTAAAAGCAAGCATGGATACTCTGTCATAAACACAGCTAGACTGAATGCCTGTCAGAATTTTTTGTAAGGCAATTTTATGGTGTTTTTAGCAATGCCAAAATTTTTACWGTTAAGTCTGGAACATGGCCTGGACTATCCAGGTTGCAATCTCTCTTGCTAGGTAAATAGATGGTTTATTTTCTGAAATTGTTAATGTAGCTGCATAATGCATTTTTTAAATGAAATATGTGTTTTTGTTTTGCTTTAGTTTTTTCTCCAGTGTGTTGGACCTGTACAGAGTGCAGGCAGCTCTTGGGAAGACTGGCTTATGTGGTAGAGATCTACAAACTAAAGTGAGAGCTTAAATTTTTTTAGTTAGTTTGCCACTTTTATTGCTACTGAAACTGGAACAACAGTATTAGGATTAATTATCCTACAAATAAATTTGAATTCCTGTCTTTGTCATAACTGCTTGTTGAAGATCATTGGAGATCCTCTAGACTTGGGCCCAATACGTTGAAGGTGGAAATGAATGAGCTTAATGTCAGAGTTCCTCGAGTAGTTTTTTCAGTACTTGAGAGTTGAGCTTAAATACAGTTTTGTGACTACCCTCTAGAAATTTTGCAAAAGCTCCTAGAAGTCTTTTATTTTTTTGGTGTAATTGCTAGAAATGCAGAGAGTTTACTTTTGCAAAAGAAATTTAAACCACCTTTTCTTAAAAGATTGTTTTTATATGTAGTTGTTCCTTTAAGACTTCAGTTCCTGTTTACTTATTTCAGTAAATACTGGTTTCTGAAAAGTGTTATGAAATTACTGGCTATGCTACTTTGCAGCCTGTGTAGCAAGCTGCAAATTTAAGATTTTTTTTCCTTACTGCTGGATATTCTGAAAACATGTCCTGGTTTTCATACTGAACCTTTCAGAAAATGCAGCTTTAGTAATTTCCTTTTCATCAGTGCTTTAATTTGATTTGGGTCGGCACCTTTTTTTCACTTTAATATACTGCATTAGGGTTCTTCTTGTGAGTTTTTTATCTGTTTAATGTGGGTCTTGAAGCAGGGATGAAAGCACATCTCTTTCAAGGCAGTCATAGCAACACATCAAAAACAGCAGCAATGGGAAGCACTCTAATATTTTTTCCCTATATAACCCATATGCTATCAAGAGGCGTTTGAAGTATATGTGCCCTCCTATGGAAACTAAAATTTTCTCARTATTGACAGAGCTGTGTAGCTATGATTAATGCAAAAGCCTGACCATTCTTACACAGTGCCAGCTACGATGGCACGCTGTTTATTTGGGGGGAAATCCCTTATGTACAAATAAATATGAAGTCTGGCACTGCAGGTCCCTTGGAATTAGTAGGGTTGAAGTTCTTTACTAAGGCACAATAAAGCTGTTGAGGTGGAGTTTTCCAGGGCCTCTGTAGCCCTGTTTTTCTTTCTTTTCTGTCATGTTCTTAATCTGAGATTGCTGGTCTTGTGCTCTGTACCTRATAATGTTGTTGTGGCCGGTTCATGAGGCAAGTGACAGCCACTGATATAAAATTCACCTTTCCCCCCTCTAGTTGTTTTTTTTTTGTTTTGTTTTGTTTTTTTGGTGTTTTGTAGATTTGAGTTTGTACTATTTAGTGCATATGAGACTGGGCTATCAAAGATTAATGACGCATTTGCCAATTTGTGGTGGTGTCAGGGCATTTTGCTGAGGCCAGCAGGAGGTGAGTTTTTGGATGTGTAATGGCCAGTCTGCCTAAAACAGAGCTGAGAGTGAAGTTACAAGCCAGGCTTTGAGGCATTTAAGAGGCAAATTCTGCAAGGTGAGATGGTTCCTCTTATCATGTCTATTGCCCTCCCTTCATGGGCTTTTCGACCTTGCATTTATGCAGCTTTTCTCAGGTTTATATTAAATGTCTGATTTGTTTTCATTGATTGCCTGTTGCTTTAACACAGACATGCTCTTGGGTCTTTTTGCTAGTTTGCAGCTCTTTAAAAGGCAATAAACTAGTTATAGTAGTTTTCAGAGTATACAAGAATGATCAACATTTCTAGTCATTAAGGTTAGTTGGGCAAATGAAAACAAAGGAGTTAAAAGTATTTAGACATAGGGGTTATCCAAGTTTGCCATGTATGTATTCAGGGAAATAATGACTTATTGAGAGAGTATCAGAAGAAAATACTAACAGGAAAATGAAACACAGAAAATTTAATTATAGGTTAATGCTTTCCAATTGTAAAGAGCTGGAAGATCTACTCATGAGATAGAGTTCTGACTTCAAGGATGCTCCTGAGAAGAAATATGAGAAGTTTGAAAGGGATATGACAAAGACAGCCTCCATGATCTGTRGGGTGTTGCATAACTAAACACTCAGTATGGAAAGAATAGGAGATAATTTTCTACAATACTACACGTTTCGGGGGAAAATAAATTCTCATTAACCTTGTAGAATTTCTTGRAAGCTGTGGGAAATATGTATAGGCTTATATGAGGATCTTGCAGCAGACCTCTGGAAGTAGCCCTACAGTATTGGATAATAACACTGCACACTAATTTGATTGATAGTCCATTGGTATCTTCATTAGCATTTTATTTACAGGTAGAGAGACTAAGATTTTTTTTTTCACAATTAATAAAAAATAGTAGAGCACATACCTGTAGTTGGCCACTATTGAAATATACTAAATGCGTAGTGTTTTCCTATGCATCTCATTCTACTAGATTTTTTCCCCCCCCTTTACAGTGATTTTTTACTCCAAACTCTTCTTAGTTAATATTCACCTGAAACTATTGAGTATAACATTTCTGCTGAAGGAAGACAGCATGCATTAAGCTATTGTTACTAGTCAGATTTAGAGGCTGGAGGTAGATGCCTAGAAAGATAAAAATTAATTCTTGTCATGACTGTTCAGTCATCAAGAAATTTTATTGGTTTTACTTCTCAGTCTGCAGGGAGAAAGAAATGCTACTTTCTAAGACTGCTTCTAGCACCAAGGTTAATACACTACACTGCTTCAATTGGAAGATGATATATGTAAAGGTATAAATATTTTTTAAATGATGCATTAAAAAATCACTGAATCCAATAAGGAGCTGTTTCCTTTCTGCTTTCAGATGGTTCCCATAAGGAGAATAATACCGCTTCAAATTATTCCAAAAAGGGAAGAGGCTGATTAGTATAGAACACTATATATACGTATATAGGCTGGTTGGCATACAATATTTAAAACTTCTGTTCTTCTGGAAATCTCAGTATTAAGGAAATAGTCAGTATTTGAAGATGCTTTAGGGTCTATGTTTAGATATCCATCTAAACAGCTTCACTTCTCTAACCAGCCCTTTGTATTAGGGTGTCCTTAAGCAGTTAAAACTTATTGTTCAGGAAAGTGGATTTCTCTTAGTCTTCTCTGTCATCTATCCTAAAATGACTGTGCTGTCATTCTTTAGTATTAATCAATGGGTATCCTATAGAGCTGTAAAGAGGTACCTCTTTGCTAGGTAAAATTTTGCTAGAATGAAATATGACTCTTGCCAGAGCTTGTAGGTCAGGGTTTTCTTCCCCTGCGCTGAAGATGAAAAATAAGAATAAATCTAAAATTGAGATTCTCTTCATGTGGTACAGAGGGTTTGCATTTCTGGCCTCTCTCTTTCCTTGCTTAAATTTTTATGAATACTTTTTAAAAATATCAGAATCTTTGGCTATATAAAAAGGATTTCATTTAGTCATCTGGGCAATGCCAAACTCCTGTTGACATCTGAATTTTTGGGGGGTATTTTTGCTTTGAAAAGTACTTTTTTGGGGATTTTTTGCATATGCCTACATTGGTATATTAAATAAGTCTATGGGTATGTCATGAGTACAACTGTACTGTGTCAGCTAGCCTTAATGCCAGAACACTAGAATCCTAGTCTTTAAAAATATAATTGCTGTTTCTAAACTGGCATTTGGGAGTAGTTTCTGAACATTGCCAATTCCTGAATTGTGCCCAAGAATAGTTTGGGTGAGCACTGTTTAATCCTGGCCAAAAACTATGCCAGACAGGACTGCTGTAACAATTAAAAGGACAGATAATTGAATTCCAATGCTGTGGAACACTTCCTAGTACTTCTAATGAAATAGTACAAATCTAGCCAACATAATAAGCTAAAAAGGGTTTTGGTTTTGTACATTTCAATGTGTCAGTTAACTTCAGAATTGGCACTTACGGAGGCATAAACAAACTGCCTAAATAAGGAAGCATGTAATGAGTTTAAGCTGTAGACAAAATAATTGACACAGCCTTGAACAGTTCWGTTCACTCGTGTAGCTAATCAAGTCATGATTTTGTAAAATGGCATATTTTATTTGCTTTCATTTGTCATTTGTTTGTTTTCTGTTAATGTTCTGTTTCATTATATTTGACTATTTAAAATATCAGAGTGCTAAGAGTTGGAGAAAAGTACCTTTAGACTCAGGATTAACCAATGGTGAATATAGTGCACATATAATCTTCCTACTTATTGGTCTTCTCCCCATTTTGTTAAGGCTGTAGGTCTACCAACATATGACAACATACATCTTCTGTAAAATAGTGATGAAGYATTTTTCCCCACTGCTGTACAAATTTCAAGTGTTTATATAGCATATGTTCCACATTCAGTCCTGTAATGTTCATCATTGTTTCTGGAGCACCTAATTGGTGCAATTATAGGAAGAATTTTATAGCAAAGACTGAACTGCTATAACTGATACACTAGTATCATATGGAATTTGTTAAAAAGTAGAAAACATTTTAATTTTGCTGTGGGATTTTTTCTTCACTCATTTGTGCCACAGAAGCTTGTCATTCCTGCTCTCCATATTATACAGACATTCAGTTTTCTGTTTTTAAGAGGAAAACATAAGATTATTGTTTTGAATTTTTCTGTATATTTGATATACCTCAGAGTCCCAAAATTTCTATGAAGAGCTGATAAACAAGAATGGTCTAAATGGAGTATGGGCTGACAAATGTATGGCTTTCAATTAGCTCTTCAGTGGATCATCAACTATGAGAGGTAGAATATTTTGAGGGAGGGTAGATTTACAGAGCAATGAAAACATCAGTCACCAATATAGTTTTCTAAAAAAGGATTTCTGAAATGATGAAGAACCACTTGGGGAAAAAAATCTTTAAGAAAGGCAAGASAGAAAGAAAAGATTTAAGTACAGTTTTATGCAAGATTTAAATATACTGTTACAAGATGCAGTCAATCCCATTTCCAGTGTCAGCACCAGCACTCCTTGGTCTGACTGCAAGTTAGCTGTGTAAAATAAACAAAGCTGGAGCTGTTTCTCTTGACCAAAAGGAATTGTATTGTACTACCCCTTGGTAGTACTAGGAACCTCCTTTGCACAAGCAAGGAGATTGAAAAAATTAGATRATCAGTGAGCTTCAGGGAAGCTGGAAGCCTCTGTATACAGCAGCAATGCTAATTGGTTTGTCAAAGTTCACTTCTTTGGCATTGCTTTGAAAAATGTGGAATCTGCCTGAAACAGGTTGCTGCAGAGCTCTTTTTTTATTTTTTTAAGAAAGCAAACCAAAGACCCCTCAAACACTTTGAAAACGTTATTTTCCATGAACAGATAAATCTATATATCTGGAGCAAGATCTTTCTATTACAGACTTCTGTATGCACTTGTTATGGATCAGCACTTCCCTGGTTGCTGTCAAGATGTTTTAATCTTAAAACTGGATGGCTTGACCTCAGAATGCCTGTCTTCTGTATTCCAAATGCATAGACATTGCCTAACCACAGCTGACCTCCTCTCCAGAGACAGATAGAAAGGTAAGGGAAGCAAAAGCATTCTTAGAAAATAAGCAGAACTACTTGACACCTAGRATTCACAGCATAATACTACATGAAAACTACATCAAGAACTACCTGGAAGGAGTACTCAAGAAAATATTCACAGCAAGGGTCTGGAACAATAACTTCTAACCTATCCCCTCAAAGGGGTTGTAGTGTTGCATCAACATCCTGTGGAGAAGTAYAGAAACAGTCCAGAAAAATTTCTTCAGGATTTTTGCATTTAAAATAGCTTATATGCAACTACAGAGGAAAAATGTCATGTTATTTTACAGGGGACAGGTTTTTCTTTAGCAGAATTGGGCTGTCATTAGGATGCTCAAAATTCAACAAGCAGGAAAGAGATGGCAAAGGAAATGATATCTTTTAGCATTGTTGTTTTAAAATTTTATAATGCATGCAGTATTGAAAAAGTAAGCCATTACATATTGGCAAATAGTACTGCTGTTTATTACTGTATATCCTATTTAAAACATGTTGGCAGTTTCCTAGTCAGACTTGGCAGTAAGATATTCCACACTTCATGTGAAGCCTTCATTTTACCAGAGTAGAACATAATRGTTTAAGGAGTTGTGGCATTAAACATCACTGATTGTGAGATCACTTTAATAATTCTCTTTATGTCGTGGTAGGAAATGTGTTAACTTATTAATACCTTATCTTGCATATCCATCCTGATAAGCTGACATTTTGTGCAAAGTAATTCATTAAAATACCCCATTTTCATTTTTYTTCCTTTCTGAGTGTATTAGGTGTAAAGTTTAAAATCATACTTGTAACAGTGGAGGTTGGCTAAATGAGAACTGCCTTTAAAATTCTGATCATTTGTGACTTAATAGCATAATGGTTTTTTTCAGGTAACTCTATTTCTTCTTCCAGCAGTCAGTAGATGAGGATAAATAGACTGAAACCCCAACAGAATAAATTATCTTCAAATGAAATAATCATGTGTCAGAAGAATGAAGGGTAATGTCTTGATATATAATGTGAATTCTTTCTGTTGGAGAGTGTGAAGTAGCTGAAATATATATTTGATAGGCCAAGCTGTCTTTGATTTTTAGTGGTGTCATGGATAACCCGAGCCAGCAACCAAGCACCATGCAGGTTCTGACYCAGTGGGATGGGCTAGAGAATAGGAAGAGCAAATGAAAACTCATGGTTTGAGATAAAGTCAGTTTAATAGGGAAAGTTATAGCCACATGCCCACAATCAAAGCAAACCAAGGAATTAATTCATCACTTCCAAGGGCAGGCAAGTGTTCAGGCACCTCCAGGAGATGGCTAACTCTCTCTCTCCAGGAGAGCAGGGCTCTATTGCATGTAGCAGTGGTGACTTGTGAAGACAAAGGTCCTCACATCAAACATCCCCCCTCACCATTTCCCTCTKCTCCTCCCAGCTTTATAAATTGGGCATGATGCCCTACTGTGTGGAATATTTGGTTAGGTGGTGTCATCTGTCCCAGCTGTGTCCCCTTCCAACTCCTGCACCCCTAGACCCCTTGCCAGCAGGGCAGTACTAAAAGAACTAAAGGCCTTGACATTGTGCAAGCCCTGCTCAGCAGTAAAAAAACATTCCTGTCTTATCAACATTGTTTCCAGCACTGACCCAAGACATAGCCCTGAACTAGCTATGGTGAAGAAAATTGATGCTACCCCAGCTCAAACAAGGAAAAAATGCTAACTTTAGGTTGACTCAGACTTATTCTCTAGYATGAGAGTGTGCGATGGTGTTTTTGCCTAGAAATGCATTATCTGACAACTCCATGTGGAACAGGTCATATAAATGATATTGATTATTTTATCATCAATTTGAAATAAGTGAGAAGCCATTCATACATCATTTTTTGAGTAATGAAGCATATTTAGGGTATTGTTTCAAGATAAAACTTAGAAGTGCCTATTTCTTTCATTACAATTTCGGGCTTTGTTAAGGAATGAAAGAGAACACAGAATAGTATACATCAAACCTGTTAAAATGCATTGMCTCTCTTTCAGACATTTGTTCTTCATGGGATATGGAGTGGGTGGGGAACGGAGGGGGAGTTGGAGGCACTTTCATGTAGGATAGTGTTTGACTGACATTTAATATAATACTTGATCCCAGTTTAAGCCTTCAGATTTATCATGTGTTGTGCTACTACACCTGAAACAGTTTCTGGTTCTATTAAGAGCACAGATCCTGYGCTGTTTCTCTGGGAGCAGCAGGGAAATTGTGAATATATCTTGCTGGTTACAACAGCTCTTACAAGAGGAAAAATGTATCTCATCTTTGAAGCTTATAACAGTAAGATGTTTTTGCATGCCAGTCTTGTCAATTTTTCCCCCTGCAGAAGGAAATGAGTTTGGAGGAAATCATCCTTGCAGTGGAGACCCAAACAAGTATGTCTGAGGGGTAAAGAAGTGAAGTGAAAAGAAAGCGTGACAGAAGAATATCTCTTAAGTTGAAACATCTTGGCCTCCCTTCATATTACAATATTGCATTGTAACTGCAAGTGCAACAAGCATGACAAGTGATGCCATCCAGAATATGACAGTAAAAACTTGCTCTGCAGTTGAAGGACCTCTAGAGTTGTGTATTCTTAAACAATGAAAGTTATTCATAGCATGTAAAAAATTCACAAAATTGATTCAGTCATTCTTTCTTTCTGTTTTATTTTTTGAAGACTTCTCCCATGATAAATGAATCTAGGTACAATATTTCTTCTTTGCAACAGAGTTGCCGTGTTCTATGCTTTACCTGTCACATCTTTTTGCAGTATTAGGATTTACTTTGGAAAAAAGCAATTTGCTTTCCTGTATTCTATATAACCCAGTGGGATTAAAATTCCTACTAATATTACTSTATGCTTGTTAGGTAGTAGGTGGAGAGGGCATGTGGAGAAAAAGCAAACTGTTTGCTACAAGGGGCCAGAGAGAATGCAGGAAGCCTGTTTTTGATAAGGCTTTACTAATTCTTACTACAGTTACTAGCTCATGTGCTTAATTGTGAACTCAGCAGCAGGAGGAGGGGGCTGCAAAGACAGGAATACATTTTTTGAAGCAGCAGACCTTGCTGGAACGGCTGGTTGCTCTCCCCTTAGATGTAGTTAAAGGAGATGGTCTACAGGCTTAGCAGCCTTCCTATTTTATTTTTTTTTTATTTAAACAAAAAGAAACAAATCTAAATATATTGTAATCTGCAAATTGTAAGATTTATCACATATGTTAGTCCATTTTCTATTCAAACCACCATTGTGAAACAAAAAACTCCTGTGTACAAGTGGGTTTACATGTTAAATTGCAAGGCCAGCATGAATTGAATTTTCAACAATACTGACATCATTGCCTAGCACAGAATTGTCCTAGGCCAGATTAATCTCTCTTGTAATGTCTACCAGGGAGTTATTTTGGCCCTTAAAATGAGTGACAGTCTTCCTTATGACAGAATTTGCATTAAGTATGCACAGACAGGAATATGTTCTGTTCTACTACAGAATCAATTTGGTTGGAAAATACCTCTGGGATCAAGTCCAACCTATGACCCAACACCACCTTGTCAACTGAATCAATGGATTAAGTGCCACATGCAGTCTTCCCTTAAACACTTCCAGGGATGGTGACTCCACCACCTCCCTGGGCCGCCCATTCCAATGACCAATCACCATTTCTGTGAAGAATTTCTTCCTAATGTCCAACCTGAACCCTCCCTGGTGCAGATTAAGACTGTGTCCTCTTGTCCTGTCACTGGTACCTGGGAGAAGAGACCAACCCCCACCTGGCTACACCTTCCTTTCAGACAGTTGTAGAGAGCGATAAAAGCTCTCTGAGGCTCCTTTTCTCAAGACCGAACAACTCCAGCTCCCTCAGCTGCCCCAAGMCCTTCACCAGCTTTGCTGYCCTTCTCTGGACATGCCCCAGCATCTTCCCAATGTTCTTCTTAAGTTAAGCGACCCAAAACTGGACACAGAATTGAACATGCAGCCTCACTAGTGCAGGGTGATGATCACTGCTTCATCCTGTTGGCCACRCTATTTCTGATACAGGCCTGGATGCTGTTGCCCTTCTTGGCCACTGCTGGCTCATGAGTCAAGTAAATGTGCAATCTGTCTTCCTGAAATTCTGCAGTTTAAGTAATGTCTCAGACYTTTTCCCATTATTTTTGCTGACTTATACTTAGAAGTAAACAAATTTTGTTTCTGATTAGTTTTGTTTGTCTTTCTCATTCTAATGCAGTTAGGTTGATATATGTCAAATTGCAAAATTCAATGCCAAAAAATGTTGTGGTATCAGTCTGATAAGGTTGTGCAATTAGATTTGAACAAATTAAGAGGGCAATAAAAAATTAAGAGGAAAATAAAATATGCCAGCTTGCACTTGAGACCAGTGYTGAAGGCTTTGAGAATCAAAGGCAATTGTACACTTACTTTGAGATCATCAACAAAGATGCTCTTGGCTGTCTCCTGGAATCAAGTTTTCAAAGTTCTGAAATAGTTAACTAACTGGAGAAAGCAGTATTAGCAAARTAAAATTCATATTATACATTTATAAACTTTATAGATCTTGAGAAACCGCACTGGTGCTTTACTTTGTGGAGTGAGTTTTATCTCTTTAAACTGAATGTGGAAGTGGGTTTACAACAACAAAAGAGGAAAAGACAAAACTGAAGGCAATAAAATATGGAATTCTGTAATTTAGTAAAACGCCTCAATGATGCTTGCTTCTCCTGGTGTGATGTGGCTGTCCTGGGCAACCAAGGACAGCTGAGTTGCTTGTCCATGATAGGAATTCCTCCCCTACTCCCATCCATATCATGGTTGAATTTGAATCTAAGCTTGGTGTTTGTGTGTTTCATCTTGTTTAAATGTTACCTTTGAAGGAAGATACTGTTTCTAACTGAATTTACCTGATGCTCACCAATCTTCCTTTGGTAGCTTTTTGTCTTTATGGTAATAGGGGCCAGTGAGAGGGAATGTTATTTCGACTTAAACTTAAGAACTGAGGAAAACCTAAAATCTTTAAGAAGAAATCTGCAAATCTGATATAAAAATTATTATTCACTAGTTAAGGTGCATCAAAAAAATCTGAGAATGCTTCTTGTGTTACGAAGGGGAGAAGAAAGAAAAAAATAAAAAAAAAAGTATTACTTATAAGAATAGGAACAAGGAAACTTAGGCTGCTACACTTAAACTTTGTGTTTCTTAGTGGGTGATCTCTCTATATTTAGCATATAAAAGTTTTTGGTTCCAGTTTGGGTCATTATTCTTTATAACAAGGACTTAATTTAAAAAGTAAGTCAGAAATTATAGGGAAGCTGTGTTTCTGTCATACTTTTGGCCTTTTGGCCTTACCCTACATCTGTAGGGAAGTTCTACATACAGGAGGAATAGTTGAATGAAGGTGGCTAATAACTTGAGAATAATGTGGAGAGGATCAGTATGACAGTGGTCAGCATTTTCCTAAACTTATTTCCTTGAGTTGCTGCTTGTCATGGGTTCTTTGACTTTATGTAGCTGGTCCAGCCTGGTATCTCATTGTTCTTTACTCTTGTGGAAATCCATGAGTCTTTACAAAAGTTCTTAGTTTTTGCAGCCTTGAASTCCAGATAAATCTTTCCTGGGTGTCTTGCAGGGACTGCCTTCTCAAATCCACTTCAGATGTTTCTTTATCAGGTAACTAGGCATCTGTTGTAACACAGTGACATAGCCACCTCCAGCCACTMTTAACACAAGCAGCAGCTGAAAAAAAATTTGGAGGATGTTCATTGCATTTGGAATGCATTCCGAAAATGTTCAGATACTCTTCTCATAAGATGATGCCTTGTATACCTCTTGTTAAGCCTCCGACCTCTGGGAGGAAGAAACATTCTCTAYATAGTGCACTTGCCTTGTTTTGTTAATGTAGCTTTAAGATACTAAAGCTTGACATTTAGTTTCTGAAATTAAATTGTTATTGATATCCAATCATAAGATTTAGTCTCTGAAATGAAATTTTTATTGTTATCTAGTCATAAAACAATCCTTGAGCCATTCAATTGAAAACTCTGCAGTGCAGCTTTCAAATGCATCCTGTTTTTAAGTGAAGTTATAGGTTTATCCGCAGAAGACTTTTGAGGAAATATTTAGTACACAATGCATTTCTTTACTATTGCAAACAAATTAGTACAGCAGATTTCTGTCACTTGGTTATGTAATGCTTGAACAGTGCCTTCATTACCAGCTCAAATGGGGAAATTAAAGTATTTGACAATTGACTGTTCTTTCTAATACAGGCTTGATAAAATGTCTTGTGACAGGAATAATGCAACTTTAAAGTATTTCAATTGCAATAGAAGCTTGCAAAAATGAGTTCTAGCCCATCATTTTGCTTAGAGGGACCAAAATTTCTCTTATTCTCTACATTTAAGCAGCTTTAAGCCTCTGAATTATTCCTGTAAGTTACTACTTACTTCATTAAATATAAGAACTTAGATTTTTGTCTACTTTATATTCATAGTTCAATAAATCTGCTTTGTCCTGAGATGAAGTCAAATTTATGAAATACTTAGCATTATAGTGAGAAAAGCTACTAAAGTACGCAAACCAAAAATGTTTCTCAAGTACAGAACCAAGTCATTGCTTTGGATTTTTTAGTCCAAGAAAAGCTTGTTATAGTCTCAGAGAGGAAACAAGGAGGAGAGGAAAACAATGTTTATTAAATAGTGGAGGAAATATTTCTGTTCTTTTTTTGTGGGAGGAAAATCTTAACTTTTGAATTGAGTAATTTACCTTTTCAGCTGGTAARTTCAACTATTTCCAGAGCTGTCATGCTCTGTTTAGTACAGAGAGAGAAAATTCAAACAGAATTCTGTTGACCAAATAAGAGAGAAAAAGCATTGTATTATAGAAGGGAAAGATAGAAGAAAGAAATCCTGCAGAGTGCTCATCAATTTAATTTGATGCATAGTCATTCATGTGATTGTTTATTAGACTTGTGTGAAGTAATTTTAGGCAAAGTGAATGAAATAGTTAAAAGAAGAAAAAACAAAAGCTTCACTGTAAAGGCAAGCATTAACTGACTTTGAAAGGGAGAAAAGGTAAATACTATTTCATCAATGAGGAAAAGTGATAAGTGGTTACCAAAATACATTARCAACAGACTGTAGTTACAAACAAAAAACTCAACTACAGTCCTTCCAACAGACAGACTGTCTTATGCAGGTGTCGTGGGATGACCGCTTTTATCCCAATATCGTGTATTATGTCTGGCAGCTGTGTTTTTTTT